>VZTF01008266.1:313355-326886 GCA_013397755.1 Cnemophilus loriae | reverse complement strand
GACTGGTTGCGCGGCCCGGCTCCCCCGCGCCCCGCTCCCGCAGGGCCGCCCCCGCGGCACCCGCGGCGGGGATGCCGGGCGAGGGGGGGCGGGCCGCGGGCGCTGTGGGAGGTGGCGAAGGCTGCTTCCTCCTCCTTCTCCTCCTCCTCCTCCATTGCCGTGTCTTGCTGACGGCCCGGCCTGCTACGATGTGAAGTTTACCCAGCGGGGGTACCGTGGCCGTGCTCCCGCGTGTGCGTGAGGGTGCTCGGCACAAACACGTATGGGCTCCATGATTTTTGCTCTGTTTCTGGTATACGCTCTGGTATGCGTGTGCTGCCAGCCTCGGCCGTATAAGCAAATTAGAGTTTGGGTTAACAACACGCTGTGCCCCGCAGTACAGACCAAGGTTTTGTTTACTGGGGTGATGCCTGATGTAAATTGCATATGTGCGTTTCTCGGTGTGTATGAAGCGCACGTGTATTTGATGGTCTGAGTTTTTTGTTTGTTTTTTGTTTGTTTCTTTCCTTCCGCATTGGGCACACAGCCAAGTGTACCGAGCTCTGGTGTATTTCACCCAGTTAGGTTATGACCCGTATGCTACGGTGGACAGCACACATCCTAGGTGCAGCATGCATCTGTCAGGATCCTGGGAGGCTAGAAATGGAAATGGCCTTGAAATGTGTACGCTTCTGTATTTACACGAGTGTATGCCAGAATGAAACACTCAGTGTAAATATTATTTGGGAAGATGTGTTATTTATGGTTTTGTGTTTATATTTATATTTACCTTCTTACGCATTTTCTCCTCTTACTTCATTTTATGCTCCTCCAGAGGAAATTGTAGATATTCAGATATTGTAAGAAACATAATTGCAAGAATTTTTAGAAAATCACTTGTAAATTCACCTTTACCTTGTAATATCTGGAATATTTACAGTTAAAGTTTCAGTCTGTTATATCACACCAAGAGTAGGCTTTAAAGCCTGTGTTTAGCTGATACTTGTCTCCTGTAGAAACAACAAATGGCCATCCTATTAGGAGAACTTAATGATTATGGGGTATCTAATTTTTTTTTTTAATTTCCTTAATCTTCTTGGTCCTAATACATGGCCAGATGTCCCGATCTTTGCTGTGGCAGAACTTCCTTGGGCTTAAGACAGCGTTTGTCATGAATAGGAGTTATTTCAGTATTTGCAAAACCTTCAGTGGTTTCAGCTCATCTAAATGTGATTTGTCAGCAATTGCTCTTTGCATTTTTCACACGTGTAAATGTCTCAAACGTCTAAGACCACTATTTCTGAGAAAACTTGGCAGCATGTATAGTTAAATACTTCTGTTATGCAACTCAAAGAGAAATCAACTTGGTTAAGCTGAGTTCAGGTCTTGAACAGAAAGAACATAGGTGCTGCTTGGGTGTCCATCCCTCCTGCTAACTGTCCATCTGATAATGTCAGTGTTTCAGTGTGGATGGGAAGATCTGCTTAACTGGTTCAGTCCTCTATTAAATATTGAAATCCTTTTAAGGTCTTAAAATAGCATCTGAAGAGTGTAGTACACAGTAAACTGATTGTTAATAGTATTTGCTGCATCATAGGCACTTCACACTGCCTTCATATGGACATTAAGGAAATCAGGAAAACAGCTGGTGGTAATAGAGCTAGGAAAGATCACTTTGTTGTTTCTGTTGAATAGGATGTGATTCGTACGTTTTGGAGATGAACAACCGAAATGGGCTTGCAATGTTAAATTAATAAAGAATAATTAAATAAAAAGGTATGTTGTGAGCACCTATATAAGTAGTTGATGTGTCTTGTTATTTTAGAGAGAAAAAACGTACTCTAACATTGGTAAGGTATAACCTGAGAAAGCAAGTTAGAATATCATATAAAACCTTACTTGCAAAGGAAATGCTTTTAATATGGATGTAGTCGCTGGATTAAATTTTTCCCTCTGCTTGCCTCTGCAAACCTTTTTGGTTTGTTTTTATTGTGTTTTGTTCATTTTTTTTTTTAAAAACCCCTTCTATTGCTAGTGTGTGACAGGAGATGTCTCCTTCTAACGGTAACTGGGCTGGCTGGTGAAAATCCTGGTTTGGCACTGTTACGTAACAGTGGGACGGGCTTGGGGGGATTACAGTTCCAGCAGCTTTGTGCAAATTCCTTGTGGCTGAGAGCTGCTTCTTCAGGGGGTTTTGTTTTTTGCTTCTGGTGCTTAAAAAGCTCAAACATTCGGAGAAGTGGATTATTTCCATAGGTGAGGGTTTCATCTCACACTCATTTTGCTCTGCTTTTTGAATTGTCTGAACTGTACTTATACTGATTTGACTCAAAAATAAAACGTGCTTTTGAGATGAGGGGAAAAAGGCTTAGGAGCCCCTAATGTCTGTAACGTCCCGGTCTTCTGGCTTTGTTACACTGTTGTACGATGAGCAGTGTAAAGACAAAATTCAAGTTTGTGTGTAATGTTATGTTTCCAGAAGCAAATTAATTCCTGTTAAAGTTGACAAAACCATCTGTTTTGTTGAGCTAAAGGAAAAAGTAAAATTAATCCAGAGAATGCAGTTATGGTTTGAGGGGTACTTTTCAATTTACTCTGATACTCTCCTTGAGATGGTATGTACGCTGGATGCAAATTACACAATTCACCTTTACTCTCTGGATTTTGTCATGCTGTAGAGGAGCAACACTTTGGTCTGTTGACTGCAAATACAATAAACTGTATGTTCAGATGCGTTCAGATGCATTCAGAAGTTTGTGGGATCAAAGCTCAAGACAGCATACTGTTGCAGGAGGTGCTGATTTGCCATACTTACGAATTGAAATTCCTTGCCTTTTTGTTAGTGATATGATGCAGCTTTCACTTGAATAGAGCTGTCTTAAAAGTTCTCATTCTTCTTCAGGACTGAGGAAGCTACTCCTTATCCACGCTGCTTCTAACTCCTTGAGACTTGCCAGCCAGAGTGTGGGCTTGGTTGTTCTTGTGAATACCTGTCCAGAAAAACTGGACTGAGGACAGTAGCTTATTCCATATGGCTCAGCTGCCTGATGTCAACAGCTTTTGCACACTACTGACACTAGCAAGATTTGAACCCCACCGATGGGGACGGAAAACCTGTATATCATGTTACTTGACCCCCTCAAAGTATTTAGTGTTGCATTAGTGCCTCTGAGGAATACCGCTCTGAAGCGGAGTAATCCTAAATAAAAACTTTGAAAGTCAACTGGAGTAGTCATACAAAAGAAGTGAAGTCAGTATTTCTTGGAAATTTTGCAGTTACTTAGGTACAATAATTGTTTTGATTTTTTTTCTGGGCAGGTCAGGTGGTTGTATGCTTTTGTGTGGGTTTTTTGTTTGTTTTGTTTGGTGGATTTTTTTCTCAGAAGTGGCGTTTTAATGAATAATTCTGTCTCAGCTGTTTAGAAGGGCTGTAGCCAGGGCTTATGATCCTTGGTGTTGGCAATCTCCTCTTGTGCATTGCACAGGGACGTGTACACAGTTACATCAGCGATTGACAACACACAATAAAACCAGACACCGATCTCTGGTGTCTCTGAATTTCAAACTGTATCATTGTTAATGCTCTCCTAAAGTGCAGGCTGACAGTTGTTTGTAATATAATATGAATGCCAGCTCACGATCGATATGTTGCCATCAGTGTTAATTTCAGATTTGTGAGAGGTAAAATTGCTGTCAATAATGGAAACTCTGAACTTCATTGCTAATTCCCATTAGTCCAGGGAAACTTGTGTGTACTCACCAAAGGCTTGTGCTCCAGGCTGAAATCCAGTATTGGTGAGTTGCAGAAGCCTGCCTCTGTCTCCCTCTGAATCTAGTCCAATTTTTCCAGCATAGATG
Source organism: Cnemophilus loriae (assembly GCA_013397755.1). NCBI lineage: Eukaryota > Metazoa > Chordata > Aves > Passeriformes > Corvidae > Cnemophilus > Cnemophilus loriae. The sequence goes on along the minus strand of VZTF01008266.1, from coordinate 323,049 downwards.
TGTCCTGCAAGTGCTTCAGTGGTTTTTGAGTAATTGTGTTGACTTGAATGTGTGTAATGTTGGTGGATTTGGTATATATTTTGGTATAAATTTGAGTATTGCTAATTTATGACAAGGACCAGGATTACTTGAATAGCTATAACTCTCTAATACAGTTGAGTAGATGTTGATGTGCCAGTCTTTTGAGGGTGCTGCAGATTGTGTCTACCTGATCCTCATGACGAAAAAGAAGGAATTGCTCTGTAGCTGTTCCTATTGGCATAGGAAAGCTGACATCACTTTACTTTTAATTAATTTATTGTTGTCGTACTTAGGAATATACTTGCTTTCTCTGAGAAAGCCTGCATCTGGGTTTAAGGTGTGTTATTAACTAGAGAATCCACTCACATCTCTGCCAGAAAGGTGGCACTGGTACAGCTGGGGATTACCTGATCTCCCCTATCCACTTTTATCTTCATTTAAAGGAACGGGTGTAGATCCAGCTCAGTTTTAGTAACTCTGTAGTTACAGATCTCCTGGTACCTTTATGAAAAAAGCTGTGTGAGAGGCACCTGAGAGCAGGAAACAACTGAGTATACTTGGAAAGATAGTATGGTTGTTTAGGAAAGAAAACAAGGTTAGTGTGTTATGGTTTTTTGTATGTGTAACTGATTTGTTCTTACCTCATGTCAAAACTAAGTTAATACTTGTAAGACCAGTAGATTTTATTAACTGGATGACACTTGGGTGTTGCAGTCTTTGTATGTTTTACACTGTGCAAAGCTGTATGTGTGTGTGGTAGGTAACACTTGTGAGGGATTATGAATGTGATGCTGAGAAACTGAAACAAAACCAAAGTACAGTCTTTGATGACTACGTGTAATAAAGCTGATGATTTATTTTGATTTATGAACTCGCTGAACCTCCTAGTCATTAAGATCATTTTGTATATAAGCCCTTTAGTGAAACACGTCTTTTGCTGAATAGGCATGGGGGGAAAATTGTGCACATGCTGAAGGCTGCCTTTCTTACAGAGTTATTGCTGTACTGCATAGGTGGGAGGCTTTTCTCATGCTCTGTATGATGAGAGTGGCTTGCTGAGTGTGCTGAGTCGTAGGACTGATATGAAGCGAGGCACAAAATTGCCTTGTTTGTGTGTTAAAAACGTTTTGTATGCTTCTGAATTCTGCGTTGGCTAAAGCTGTCTTCTGTTGCCTCCGCTTTTTGACTGAGCCTCGCTAGGGAGCTGGTGCTTTTAATACCACTGGTGGTGGTGATCTTGAAAGAGGAGTACATACTGGATGATATCAGCATTTAAGTTAATTAGAAAATATGAGCCAGTTGAGGTCATTTTCCATAGGGGGATCTTGCAGAGAACAGTTGTTTTCTCTCTGCTATCCATTCCCGAATATAATGGTATTTACTTCCATCACATGTATCTCATTTAGAGATGATAGTTGTTGCATGGATATACTTGCATTTCAGTGCAGGTTGTGGCAGGAAGATCAAGTGCAAAATATATTTACCTTTGATTATATAACTTGGTATTTTAAATTATCTTTTTGTAGTACTAGGCTTCTAGAACTCAGCACAGTGTTTTCTGTCTGGTATTTCTAAAGGGATTTTTCTATCAAAAGTAATTTTGGGTAATGTAAATAAATAAGTATCTGTAGCTTGGGTACTCCCAACTCATCTTTCCTATTTTTTGTCCCCAGTTTCTTCTGTTTTGCTGAGTGGCTCCTACTAAGAGTACAAAAGCAGGACGATAAGTTAAATTTGTTACTCCATTTAAATGTGAATATTATCTTAGGCTTCTCAGTGATGTTGAAGCAGCATATAATGGGGATTAGTTTGTTCTTTATAGCTTCAAGGAATGTGGAAAAAAGTACTTCCTTAAGAGTATTTTAAGATGGAGAGATACTGCTTAACACTTACTGTAAGCGTGCCATAAAAGAAGCCACAAGTTTCTGAAGTAAAAGCCACTTCAAATCATCTGCATGAAAAGGTGCCTTATATTCTTTTGTATGTGGTTTCTTGAATCAAATATAGGCTATGATTTCGCAATGGTTCTTCAGCTGAACGCTGAAATAATTTCCTCTTCTGATCAAGTAATTGACCTTGACTTTCCCCCATAAAAGATCATTTTATGTCTACTCAGTAATGGTGAAAAGTATTATCCCATTTTTGCAAACCGTTATACTGTATGTGCAGCCTAAGTATGCGTGTTCACCTAAGTGTGTGGCGCACTGAGTGGTCTGCCACTTGGGTTGTAGATTGAGATCTGTAGTTGTGGGAGGTGGTACTCCAGGTACATACTTACGGTTTTCCTATAATTACTGAGTGAAGGAAGAGACCGGAGATCATATGTGGAAAACCAGGGAAACGATAAGTGCTGTGATGGTAAATCATTCTTTAAAGGTAAAAATCTGAGCTAATTCCTGCCCTATTTACTCTTCCCGCAGATAGCTGCCACTGTTGAAATAACACCTCCAGAGTAGTATCTCCTTGACAGTCATCTACGTGTTTTAAACTGACTGATATCTCTAAGAAAGCTTAGGCATGATAAAGTTGATACGGCCACATTGCTGTATATGAGGAGGACATGACTGTCTTATTTAAGATTGCTTTAGGATGCCAGCATCATCTCCAGCTAATTTCCAACTAATACTATTGATGTTTGGAGCTGGAGAGGAAAAGAAGCAGAGTGGAATGGCACCACACATTAAAAATGGTGGTTTTAATTAGAAGTTAGTTCTTGCGTGCTGGGGGATGCATGTAGCATGTAGCTAGTGTGTAGATGGCATCCTTTCACTTTAGGGTTTATTTAACCAGTTTTTGAAAACATTTCATTTGAAAATTGTCTCTCACTCGAACTTCTTTCTGCTTGTAATTAAAAGCTGTGCTGAACTTCTGTTGCAGCTCCTTTTTCTTCTCAGCAAATTGGGTTTTTAATGTTTCCCTCTCGTGTTTCAAAATGCCCTTTCTTTTCCTGTCTATTCCTGTCCTGCATTTCTGCAAAGTCTTCTCTACTTACTGCTCTTATGCTTATTTACTTATCGCTAAATATGATGAGCAGCCTAAGTACTGCCTGGTAGATTTGGGTGATTTGGGTGCATGTATTTAATGGAAGAGGTTCATGGAACACTATATCTTTCCTCTTGGTGTATCTGTAGGTGCCTGGGGAAGCCTGTGAGAATAGGAGAAGTATATTCTGCGTCTTCTCAGACTTCTGTTGTAACTCTGCAACCAGCTGCTGACTGTAGCTTTCTTTTCAGTGAATAGCTCCACTGTCAGTGTGCTGCTCAAGCTCTACCCAGCTTGTCACAGAAAGATGTCTCTATTCTGCAGCTCAGCTGCTGCTTGCAGGTTTCTTAGCGGTTCTGTTGAAAACTCATAGTGTGGCTTAGTTTCAACTCACATAGTTTGCAAAAAGCTCTGAGACCTAGCATGGACAGTGTGTTTTTGGTTAACTCGGAAGGGAGGTGGTATGGGGCCCTGCGCTTTGGTGTTTTTATAATCAGACATGGAAGTTAGTTAGAAATGAAAGGTAAGATTTGGTGAAGTTGGTAATACTTGAGAAAAATCCTGAGGTTCACCACAGATGAGTGAATTTTAAAACCCCCACCTTAAACTTTAGGCTTAGAAGGTACAGATCCATAGGGAGGCTCTACCAAACCTTTGTGGAAAAGAAAGGGAAAAACTATGCTGAAAAAGGGTTGTATAAAATCTTTGAAAAAACAGTAGTTTTCATCTTTCAGATAGGCTTATCTGGCTTAATAAAATCAAGCTTTCAAAATTAAAAAGTGCTGTAATGTGATTAAACATGTACTGATGGAGATAGGTATTGGTATAACATTATTCTATCCTATATTCTTTTTCTCCATCTCATCTTTTAGAAGCATTCAGCTTAGGCATTTTATTGCATCAAATTTCTGTTGGCCAAAATACTTTGAATTATCTTGACTGTTGCACAATGCAGAGCTGATGGAATGAAGAGAAAAAAACCCAAACTTGCTATAGAGCAAATTCTGCTACAAAGTTTGTCTAATACTTCCTAATTGTACAGGAAGATCAAGTCTGCACAATGTTGCCATAAGAAAGGAAGTGCACTTCGAACTTTGGAATGGTGAAAATAACATGTGTTAATAATGGCTTATGCAGATGTGATGCTACAGACAGTCTTATAGCAGTCACTCTGGGCATTGTTCAGTAGACTTAATTAACAGAATCCAAATGACAGGGTTTTGGCCTCATGTAGTGTGTGATTAGATTTTTATTTTTAATTTAGACTTTTGTGGGTGTCTTTGAAGGTAGGGTGTACGATTTTACTTTTTTATTATATTTTTAATTTGCTGATAGTGACAGATGAGTAACTGTGTGGCTGCATAAAGCAAAGTTTCAGAGTTGTTTGTGTTTTGAAGTAAACATTTGGAAAGAAATCTTTTGCAGGCTAGATAGATGTCCCAAAGCGAGGAAAAGAGGCTCAGCTTCTAACTTCTGTTGCTATGTTTGGTTATAAGTACACGTTTGGCAATTATTTCTCTCTTTTCTTTGGATAAAGAAGCTTCATTTTCATAGGTTTTTTTGTTGCAGCTGTGTTTGTTACTTGTTGTAGAATCCCAGGTTGGTGTCACGAAAATGGGTCTAAGTGGTGTATGTTTATGTGGTTGTCTTTCTAAAGTATTGGGAATTTCTCTGGAAGTGTTTTTGTGTCCTAAAGTGGAGAAACTGGTAAAATGACTTCTAGTTTTCTTCATGAATTATTGATTTTCTTGATAACTATAGGGAAGATAAAAAGCAGTGCAGGAGCTTCTGATTTCTTTCTGGTCTATAGCTCTATATGGATGATCTTGGAGGGTAAGACAAATGGCTAGAGAGCAACCTATACTTTCTCATTTTCTTGAGAAATTACATGAAATTACTTCAAATAGTATGTTTCAAGTTCTGTGGAGATTTTGTGTGGGAACACCTGCTTTCCCCTAGGTTTTTTTCCATCTATCAAGGACTAATGCTCCGTTACAGAGAGTTGTATCTGAAAATCCTTTCTGCATCTATATCTGTATCTATATATATATATACACATATATGGGTTTTTCAATTTTAACCTTTTCTTTGCATTTGTGTACTTGAATCTTTATGAAAAAATCTGATTTGGTTCATGTATAGTTCAGTTAACAAAACAATTAAAAGCTTTTAGATGATGAAGCCTACCCTTTTCTTGGCTCTGGAGAAAAGATGTTTCATCATCCTCTTTGAACTTGAGACTTTTAGTCAGCACACCTCTTTTCAACAACAAAAAAACAACCCAGGATTTATTAGTTGAATTTTCTTTTTATTACTGGGAAAGACAATTTTGGTAATTTAATATCTGTTATTTACCATGATTTTTAAAGTAGTTTAATATAACTGACAATTTGAATAAAGAACTATTCAAACAAAATCCCTTCCTCTCCCTCCAAAACACTCAAAACCATCCCATGAACAGAAATCAAAAAGTAAAATCAAACAGGATTTAAATAATTTCTTAGTCTTTTTTCCATGATGCTTGCCAGGTTTCGGTTTGATGTAGATTACAATGGTCATACTGTGTTACAATCTTTAAAATAAAGTGCAACTGGTCATTAGCTGCAATGGCATGAACAGCTGTAGTATTTTATGACAACAGCTGGGAACAATCTAGTTCTCTTCAATAACTTTCTTTTGTTGTTTCTTTCATGCCATTTTTAAAATGAGAAAGCGAGATTATTGTATTTGTTCTCTATTTTACACCAGGGATTTCTTCATAGGCAGTGGTGGCAATTACGTATCAAAATACGGCATTGCTGTTTGTGACTTGGAACATTTCCCTCTGCAGGACCTGTTTCATAACCCTCTGAAATCTGTGGGAGTTGGAGTCTTTCATTAACTTGAGTAAACTGTGAATCAAGTTGTCATCCTAGGATTTCTTATTTTGGCCTTCCTTTTTCAGTGCATGATTTCTCTTTGGTTAAAACTGCTTTGTTATATCTGATCTTTTACAGCATTAGCTTTTATTTTAAGAATGAGCTAAGTGCCTTTCTGCTTTGCGATGCTCTCATTTATCAAGTGAGGAGGAACTTGTCTCTTTGTAGGTGACTGGTCTGCCAAGAAAGTTTGCCTTTCTGTTGCTCTCTCTTCAGAAGTGTAGTCTAAAATGTTTTCTGTGTATGTGCATATGGTTGTTCTTTATTGTTGGAAAACCAAGTAGAAGACTTCATGTATATGTTTTCTTTCTGTGTCCCTTCACAAAGGAGTTTTCTTCAGTAATGAACGCATTTGGGTCACCTTAAATAAAATCTGTTTACCTTATTTTTCGGTTGTAATAGAGTAACTCTTCAAATCACACAGGTAGTACTAAAGATGTAGATACCAGATAGGTGTGGGAGCATTATTTACTTCCCCGAGAGACCTGCTATTCTGTGTCACCCAAGTGGTGGTGTCTGTGATTACTAGAGGGTAGCCTAATGGCATAACATGGTGTATTGGGACTGCAAATGGAGAGTTTGGGAAGAAGAAATGAAGAGCACAGTGGGCAAGGGTGTGTGTGTTCAGTGCGGTGAAGTGTTACTAAGGGAATTTAGAACTAAGGTAGTTTAGAAATCCAAAGCAGAGAGCTGTTTTGGTACTGCTTTGCCCCACGATCCCTGTTGGATCAGGTGAGTATCCTGGAGGTGCCTGTGCAGCAGGGCAGAAAGCTGAGTGGTAGCTTCTGGGGAACTTGACTCTCAACAAGCCGAGAACTGGCAAAGGCAGGTGGTGAAAACTTCAGTTAGTCATGTACTCTGTGTGTATACCCCTAAGTTTGGTTTAGATTATCAGAGAATGAACTTTCCGCATATTTTTTAAAAAAAAAGTTTGCTGAGATAAAATGTTTATAATTTCTGTTAATCATAACAACTTTTTATCTGTCTTTACGTTATCAGTAACAAGGAGGGGAAAATGAGTTTATGATGCTATGTTTTGAGCATCCTGAGATAAGGTCACTTTTGGTAGTTGGAGGAAAGAAGTGAACTCAAATCCCATACTTGTACTACAAAAGGGGAAGAACCTCCATTCATTTCAGGTGATGGATCAGTTTTAGCTTCTGGGCTGTTGACTACCTCATCAGGTATGGTTTGATTTGTTTTTGGTTTTTTTTCCCTTTGCCATTTAATCTTCTGCTTTCCACTTCACTGGAGAAGTAGTGTATCTGTAATTTTTATGAATGATGTGTCAAAGTACCTTTCTCAATCACTCTCAATGAAAAAGCATAAGCTCTGACAGCTTCACAGAAGCCCACAATAGTTAAGGCTGGGAGGAACCTCTGCAGGTCATCTGGTCCAGCCCCAGCTCTCTCAGCCTTTCATCATAGGAGAGATGCCTTGGCACCTTAAGTCGTCTTTGTGGCACTTTGCTGGGCTCTGAGCAATTGGTCCATGTCTCACAGTTTCTGTGTGACATGTGAAAGTATATGAAAGTTAATTTGTAAATACAGAGACCTTGCACATTAGGGAATAGCATACTTCTATCCTTTTAACAAGTTACTGTTCCTTCCCTGGAGCTCTGAATCTCAGGTGGCACTTACCTCACATGTAAATACTGTTTGTTTACCACGGAGAAGATGAGGGATATCACTGTCATTAACAGAAGTCTTAAATGCATGTGAATTTTCTGTACGCTATTAACTTCACATCTTGTATCCTATTGTAATAGAAAATATTTTGCTGTAGGGTATTTGTATAACCTTGGCTGACCTCAGAAGTACTGCTCATCAGAAAGTTAATCTGTAGATATCTCTTTGGTTATAATCCAGTTGCTATGGCTTCTGAAAGCGTGTTAGGCTCTTTGCCTTCACCCCTTGATTTATGGAGACAGAGGTTTTTATAGGTCATCTTAGAGAATTTGCCAACAGCCTTCTGGGCTGCATAAGGAGAATTGTTGCCAGCAGGTTGATAGAGGTGAGTCCTCTCCTCAGCACTAGTGAGGCCATACCTGAACTGCTAGATTCAGTTCTGGTCTCCCCAGTATGGGAAAAACGTGGACATACTGGAACAAGTTCAGTGGTGGTGCACAGAGATGGCCCTGGGACTGGGGCATCTTTCATATGAGGAAATCCAAGAGGGCTGGGGCCACTGAGTGTGGAGAAGACAAGGCTCAGAGGGCCCTTGTCTATGTATATAAAAGCTGGTTGTAGGAAATGGAGAAGGGGCAGCCAGGTGCTTTTCAGTAGTGCCCAATGGCAGGGCAAGAGGTAACAGGCACTAATTGACAGCTCTCACAGTGAGTAAATTTCTGCTTTTCAAACACTAGCACAGGTTACCCAGGGAGGTTGTGGAGTCTCCATCCTTGGAGTCATTCAAAAGCTGTCTTGATGGGGCCCTGTGCTGCTGGCTCTAGGTGGCCCTGCTTGAGCACAGGTGTTGGTTGGAGCAGCTGACTAACAGAGGCCCCCTTTCAACCTCAACGCTTCTGTTATCACCTTTTACTCAACTCTCTTAAATAGATAATTAAAACACTTGATCAATTCAGAGACCTCTTGACCAAACATGAAATACAGAAATCTCCCTTTAAAAATGCAGAGTTATGTTTGCTAATATGGTGTTCTACAGGAAGATGCTTTGTGTGATTGAGGGTCCACCATGTAAATAATTATCTTGGCATAGCAGCAAGATACATTGCATTGGGAAGATATATATATATTTGAATTGATGTATCCATATGTAGCTAGTAATGTTGCTGGCAAAATATTTGCACAGATCACTCTTGACAGGTTTCAGAATCTCCTGAGCATGTGCAGCTCTGGAATCTGGCGTAACTTGAAAGCAGGACAGATAGTATGACCACTGTACTTTGCTTTGGGCAACTGCAAGAAAAAGGGAAATAAAGCTTTTATATAAATGTTTGACAGTTAATGCCAGTGCTTCTAATATGACCATCAGAAAGGTCCATTTTTTAATTACTGGAAGGAAGTAGTTATCTTTCCCTAGTCCTTGGTTCATCTGATTTTTCCATAGTGGCATGACAGTTGAAATTGAGAGTGATGGCAGTTGTCTTTCAGCTGTGACATACTCTGGCATATTTTTTCTTTGCTGCTTTCTCATGCTTAATTGTTTCCTTATGAGGGTGAATGTTGCCCTTTAAACCTGACTAGGAAATACCTGAATCTTGCATGTGTAAAAGTAAAATAAAACCTGAGATAAGGGAATCTCTTATGTGGGTAATAGAAAATGAAAATAAGCATCTGGAAAAGTTAAGAGTATGACAAAATTATGCTGACTGCTTCAGAAAAGTTAGTGGAGCAACCATACTAGAAGTTTTGGGCAAGTTCTGTAGGTGGCATCACCTTCATGGATAATTAATGTGGATAATGGAGGTAATTTTTTTGTTTTGAAGTGTAGCTTCCAGGGTTGCTCAGTTGACTAGATACATTTGAGGAAAAAGACAGATACTATAATTTAAAGCATGAATTGCCTTGGTATAGTATAAATCATAATACAAATTAAAATCTAGGGCAACATATGAAAGAAGTTTAAGTGCATTTACTGTCTTTGCAACACTCTGAACAATAACTGGGGAGAGGGCTTGCTAGTGCCTTTGACTTAATTTAGTAATCTTTGACTTAATTATCTGTAATTAGAAAAATGTAGTTCCAGAGAACTTACTGGTTCCCCAGAGGCGAGTAGAGTGTTAAAGATTTACTTCAAATATACTAAAAAAA
>VZTF01008266.1:289543-309531 GCA_013397755.1 Cnemophilus loriae | reverse complement strand
TTTTTTTTTTTTTTTGCTTGCTCATCTTCTTATGGAAAAGAAAGAGTTCAGGCCTCACATTGCAGATGCTGATTGTTGTTGTTTAATTCACTTCATGTTCTTTGTGAAAAGAGGACATTGTAAGAACAAGAAGTGTAAAGAAAACAAATACTGTTAGAAAATCATGCTTTCATGTGTGAATGTGTGGCCATGGAGCTTTTTGCCTTCCTTCAGAAACTTCTCTTTTCATGCCTGGCTGAGTTATGTGCCCTGCCCTGTTGGGCTGTGCAGTCTGCCTTCCCTGACAGGCTGTAACAGGTTTTTTTAATCTCTTTTTGAGAATTTCCGATTTTGCTGGCTTTTTTTTTTTCTTTTTAGGTGTGCAGTCCCCTCCCCTAAAGGTTGCCTTTTGTATGCTGATATACATAAACTACCTCAAGGTTTTCTTAAAGAATAGTGGAAGCAAGCCCACTAGCCCTCCCAGGAGAAAAGTGCGGTGAGGTCAGTGGTATTCCTTTTACTTCCCTTTTGGTTTTGTTCACTACTGTGCCTTGCAAAACAGCCAGGAAGATTTGTCATGAATCACGTTTAATTTCTTCTTGTGCAGAATATGATCCAGTGTGGATTTTTATTTTCCTTACAATAAGTCTTCTAAAATCCCAGCAGTAGAGTCACAAAAGGCATTTTATTCTTCTCATTTAGAATCTAGTGCCCCAATCTGTTACATCAATATTGCTCTCAAAATAGTGCCACTTGGTATTACCTGTGTGGTGAAAGCTTTGGATTTGGCATGCGTATATGTGTGTTCTCCTTGTACAATTTTGTCTTTTTCTTAACTTAAAGCATATATATTCCCTGCCACCTCCCCTCAGGTGTGGGAAACATGATCTCCACAACTAGGATTACAGAGCAAAAGCAAGGTTTAATCTTTAAATGAGAGTATGAATTGTTACTGTGAAGCCTAGACTCCAAATATAGTCAGTTGTTGTGTTTTCAGTAGCAAAATCTCTTCATCTTCTCTAGAGCAGTCACAGCCTCCCCTTTTTGTCTCTTTTTTTTAACTGGAGTATTTGTTACCTTTTATTAACTTCACTTGAATTGTTGTGGATGGAAAGTAGTGGAGCTGCCTGCAGAATAATACTTACAAGTTTACAGTGAGAAAAGTTTAAGAGTCTGTTGCTTTTGCAGCACCTTTTGTTTTTGATTTGTCTTCTGTCTGATATAACTTCACTGAAATCCAGAGTCTCTCTGGCACTGGGAAGTGTGCGAAAGGCCAAAATGTCTCATTCAGACAATGACTCAGATGTGCAGTCACTTAACTCTCCAAAGGCTTTGTTGTATCTTAAAACAGAGCGTACGCTGCTCTGGTATATCCTGGAGGATGTTCATGGGCACTCAGCCAAATACAGATTATCCCAATCCTTGAGAACTGCTTGGATCTCAGTATAGTTTGCAGTAATTTGTTTTTATATAGCAGTGATTAATTAAGACAAATACTCTCTGAAAAGCTTCTTAAAATTTTAGGAAGAAGAGGTTTTATTTTCTCTAATACATACCTTCCTAACGCAAAGTGATTATTCTTTAAGATCTGAATCTCCTGTGGTGATTTTTCTCCCTGAAGAAGATCTGTGTGGAATTAATAGAAGAGCTGTATATAGAGAATAAAGTGCTCGCAACTTCTCAGAGAAAGTGTTGTTAAAAACCTGAAAGCATCATAAATTTACAGCATTAGGGAGGGCTAGTAAGAAATAATTGTTCATGTTTTTACCTTGATCAGGTGGCAACAATTAAAAAAATGATTTTGCATTTCAAGTAGAAGTTGACATTGCTATTCATAAAGGCTTATGACTTGTGCATTTAATGAAAAGAAGGACCAAGAAGATTTGTCCTGTCCATTTGCAGAACAGTTCGTTCTGTGGGTTAGGGATGATGGCTTGCAGAGGGAGTGGTGGTGGTGTCTGGTGAAGAGACCCTGTCCCACTTTATCTTCCCTTCTACTTTTATCCCTTGCCTCTTCCCCTCCTCCCCCCACTTTTTTCTTATTACTGAACTGTGTCAATTTGTGACATGATCCCAAAGACAATGAAAACAAAGTGTGTTGAAAGGTTGCTATTCTTTGAGATCTGGTGCCAGAAAGCTTTTGGAAAAGTACCTAATTCTAGCATGTACAGAAAATCAGATCAAATATTATGTGAAAGACTACTTCCATTTTGGTCAATGCAAAAGGGGAGAAAATTATATTCTTACATCATTTTCCTAGCTGAGGTGGGCTGTCAGAAGAATGATCCTTACGGGGATATTTGCATACAGAAGTAAAAAAGACTTGTAGTTGTGTAGTTCTAAGTTGGGATTCCTTTTATGTATGGGTCGCTTTTAAATTATTGTTGCTTTTTTACATAAACCAACTTTCCATCTAAACTCAATTAGCTGAAAAGAAGCTGAAGGGGATATTTGTGGATGTTTATAGAACTTTTTCAGTATTTCATACTGGAGCAGTATTTCTAAGCCTCCACATACTGGACTGGACATGAGTGGAAATGGACCACTCTCTTCAGTTGTGTCTAACAAAGTACTTGCTTCAGCTGTACGGAGACTGTTTTGCTTTTAATTCAACTAACGTAAGAGCCAGTGAAGGCTGTCAAGTGGTTGGATATCTGCAAGTAGCACTGGTTTGGCTGCTGAGCGTGCAGAGCAGTTGCAAGGATGCGTGGCTTAGCACAGCCCCCGTGGGTCACCTGGACTTTGTGCAGGAAAACCTCTCTGGGGAAGGGTGACAGGCTTATGCTTGAGTTTGTGCTGAAGTGACAAGTGCAGCCATTTCCCTCTCTCTCCTCACCCCTCCCCCCGCCCCCCCCATTTTATTTTATTTTTTTTTAATTATTTGCTGATGCGGGTTTGCAGTATGGCTGAAGAACCAGTGACTCCACACACTGGCTGTGGTGCTCCCTGTACCAGCAGTCAGTCCTGTCTAAATGTATCAGATAAGCAAAACAGTTTATAGAAGGCTGAGTAAATTCACTTAAAGACTGGTAAATACTGTTTGCCTTATCTCTGTTAACCTAAACAGTTCCTGTAAATGGCTGGTGGTAAATGATCTTCACTAAGTTCTATGAAAAGAAAGTATTTAATTTTAGATTAGTTCAAGAGGCCAGCAGGAGTTTACTTGTCTGTGATGCTAAGTTCTCAAATAAATCACAAAATCGTATATGGGTGGTCTTGAGACAGGTTAATTAAATGTAGTAGAAATCTTAAATTCAAAGACCAAGTTTTGTCTTTTAGTTTTTTTGTTCTTAAAAGGTTAGTAGTTTTTTCCAGAAATGTGTGATCTGGTGTTTTATAGAAGTTATTAGCAAAAACTAAAAAAATTCGGTATGCACTCAGAAAGATTAGAAGAAGAACAGTTTCAGTGTAGTGCTTTTGCAAACATCTGCAAGAGGCTGGAGTTTGATACTTTGTTGTTTTGTAGAAGTGGAGTTGGATGAAAACACTTTTTCCTGCTGATAGCTCATTTTCTGTTCCATGGTCAGCTGAACGGATAATTACAGGCACGGTATCCTGTCTAAGAGGGAGGTACAACCCTTGACATTTTCCTGCAAAGCCTAGAAGATGACCTGTTTTCTCAGAGTCTTGCCTAAAGCCAAGTGCAAAATGCTGGTTTAGTAACATAATGATGTATTTTTGGTACTGGTGCCAGGTCTTACTCAGCTCATGATGTCTTGCTGATTAATATAAAAGTTGAAGTTCTTTTTAAACTTTGTCATCCTCTTGCTTTACCTTTGTGATATAAAGTACTAGAAACATATCTTACATCTCTTTTCTCTTGATCTGTGAAATGCTTTTGGTTTTATAATTTATAAAAAAATGTATGTTTCAAATTAATTCTGCTGCCTCCTATCCTTCTGGAGGGGATGAAGGGTGACTGCCCAGGATTTCTGAACTACTGAATACCAGTAACCTCTGCTTGCCGAGGGCATCTTGGTTGTTGTTCCCCTCCACGTGAGAGCAGGACTTGCTGCTCGTGGGCTGATTCCCTCTGTAGTCTCCCACTATCCAGACAGAGCAGCTTCAGCATTTCTGGTGCTGTTGCCATGATTCCCATAACATAAAATAGGTCAGGAGACTCTCACCTCATGCTAGGAAGGACCTGTGATCCTCTGCATGGTGTAGGATTCTTAAAAGCATCTGTGCCAGTTTAAAATGTTTTCCTTTCTGTAGAAGGAGGAAAAAGAGAAGCTGAGGGTCTTCTGCTTTTTGCTTCCTGACATGAAGCTCATTAGCTGATTGCTAAAACTTAGAGTGATTTCATCTGTGATACAAGCACAAGTCTATTTAACCAACTAAATAACTAACTAGAATAACTAATTAAAGTTACTGTTAAATATCTATTATAAAACAAAGAATCATTAGTCCATTTTGTAGAACTAGCACATCTGAAAATTGTAAAGTACAGCTATGGATGTGCTTGTCCCGTTTTATTGACTTTTGTATATTTTAAAAAGTGCAGTAACTTCTTCAGAAAGGTTTCATCAGGTTGAACATTTCAGCTTTTTAAATGACCAAATGCAGTGCATGAACTATAATATTCTCCAAAGATGAAGTGTAAGAGAGAAGTCACGTGCATTCTTTAAACTCAACAAAAGAGGAAGTAGACTTGTTATATTGCCTTCTAAATAGAATATTCTGTACATCTTGGATTCATACAGAAATCTTTTTCCTATACTGGAAACTCCTGAACTGAGGCGAGCTGCCCTTGCACTGGAACATTTGTCCCTATGTAGAGACATTTCCTTGCGAATCTCATTACCAGTGTTGTTGTAGCAGAACTTTCCTCTAGCTGTGTGCAGAGCATAGGCTCTTGTGACTTTAAAATATAATCCTTACTGTTTATGAGTGCAACACTGAGAATGAGGCCTCTGTAAATAGATCCAAATCCATATTTGTGGGTGAGAACATGTGAGGTTTTATGGTGTTTTTCTAATCTGATATCTTGAGACAAACAGCTGCGATGCCTCTAAGTTCAAAGGGCTCAAAAGCTCCAAAGGGCTGCAAAATTGAATTAATCAGACAGGCTTCTTCAACTGATATTTAGAAACAAATAGTGACCCTGTTACTGTCCATGGTCAGCTGAATTTCACCCAGCTGGAAATCCCAGTGTTCTTTTCTGTTCATAGTGAACAAAGCTGAGGCATTGGCCAGACCTTTGCCTGTTGACCTTCTGCAGTGATTTCCGCCTTCCCTGGGGAAGGCTTTCCTGCTCACTGAGGAGTGAATTATTTGGGCCCTGTGTCTGTAGGAATCTTCTCTGGAAGAATCCTGGACATCCTGACTTAGTGGTTAGACCATTATAGATCTGGGCTTCCAGGCTGAGCTTTTTTGCATCCATCTCTCTTTTTTGAGACCAGATAATCCAGGCTGAACAGAAGTTACATTTGGCCTGGTGATTTATGGCTCATTAGGATCGCCATTTTTTTTTAAATACAGAATCTACATGTCATTCATATATTGGAAATACAGCAAGGGAACTCCAAAGCAGACAGACCAAAAATGAAACTATTTAGCTAATCACAAAAGACCAACACTGTTTTCTACTGGAATTACAATGCTGGGAAAACTTCTCATAGTCTCTGTACATGAGAAGCAGTGCTCTGCCAGCTGGGAGGGCCACCCATGTCCTGGGGGGCATCAGGCACAGCATTGCCAGCCAGGCCAGGGAGGGGATTGTCCTGCTCTGCTCTGCACTGGGGTGGCCTCACCTCAAGTGCTGGGGGCAGTTTTAAGTGTCACAACAGAAGAAACACATTAAACCATCAGAGAGCATCCAAAGGAGGGCCACAAGGCTGGTGAAGGTCTGGAGGGGAAACGTTATGAGGAGCAGCTGAGGTCACTTGGTTTTGTTCAGCCTGGGAGAGACTGAGGGGAGACCTCATTGCAGTTTTCAGCATTCTCACAAGGGGAAGCAGAGGGGCAGGTACTGATCTCTTGACTCTTGTGACCAGTGACAGGACCCAAGGGAATGTTTAGGCTGGATATCAGGAAAAGGTTTTTCACCCAGAGAGTGGCTGGGTACTGGAACAGGCTGCTCAGGGAAGTGGTCACTGCAGCAAGCCTGTCTGAGTTCAAGGGGTGTTTGGACAATGCTCTTAAGCACATGGTGTGATTCTTTGGGTGTTCTGTGCACGGCCAGGAGTTGGCCTTGATGATCCTGATGGATTCCTTCCAATGTAGCATATTCTATGATTTTAGTTATTGACTCTGTCCTTCAAAGTTCAGAAAAAATAATGACAGTACTTGAATGTCCCCAGGTGCAGTATGAATATATTTCACATAATATTCTAAAGTCTGCCAGGTTTCCTGTGGGTAGTGTATTAGCTGTTTTTTCTGACATTATATATAAGCTTGGAAGACATGAATCTGATAGATAAAAAGTCTTACTCCTTATTTCTGTATGGAATTGTTTAAGGATCCATTGGGGCCTGCTAACAGCAAAACAGAAACAAATACATTTATCTCACACTAATGCAGCATCAACTATGTGTACAGCATACTGTAACCTTCCAAACTAGCATGAAAAGTGCAAAACTTTTGAAAGACTGGAGGATGCATGGCAGGTATGGGATAGTGACCACCTGCCTCTGCATCCTTGTGCTTCCTGCCAGTCTGGAAGTGGGGTGGAAAGCTCCTCCAGGGATGGTTCAATGGCTGTTGAGTACTGTCCATCTGCTCCCAGGCATCTCCCACCCTCTCTGGACACTGGGATGTGCTCTGATGCCTGGCCAGGTATTCTTGCTCATGAAGTCAGAAATATTTCCCACACTTGGGTTGTGTGGATGATGCCTCAGTAGATTTCCCTGCTCATTTTTCTTTCAAATGTGGAGATACCTGCCTGTGTCACAGATTGGAAAGTGCTATGTTTCTTGGTATGGCTTCGTGTCTTCTGGAGCTGTGGCTGTATGGCTTTAATTATGGTATGGAAGTAAAAGTTGGGGAGGGAGAGTTGCTCCCATGCAGTGTGACGCAGCATATGGCTCACCAGCAGTGCCAGTAATGTTGGTGCCTTTTGCCTTGGGTATTTATGCCAGGAGGTGTCAAGCTGAAGGTTCTGTGCCCCAGGGGGGTGAGCAGGACAGTGACAGTGGTGTATCGTTCTTGCGGCAGCACAGCAGGAGCCTTTTGCTGGATGTTTTCTTGAGGATATTTTCAGCTACCTGACCTGTTGAACATTTTGTCTGTCAGCCTTTCACATTAATGCAGATGCTAACGTGCACTCACAGCAGTTTTGGATATTATTAGTTCCACATTTGTGAAAGCCTTCTCCTTGATAGATTTTTACTATGTCTGTTTCACAACTGGGGTGTAAAGACCAGGCTCTTCCTCAAGCATGTAACAAACGAAAAACTTAGCTTGATCCAAAAGGTGTGGTTTCATTTCTTTTCGGATGGCTCTCTAGCTGCTCAGTCTGTATAAATGTCGTCTCTCACCTTAAAAGTAAAATAAATAAAACCTGAATAATTAATGCAATTGGTGGTTGACAAGAAGAAGCAGTGCTCTTGGAATTTTTGTGATTGCTGAGGTAGCTACTTGTTAACAATTAAAATGAAGTTTCTAGAAACTGAGAATAGAAAATTTATTTAAACTCTAAGCATGGTTTTGTTAGGTGTTTTTTCTTTTTTTTTTGCGAGTGGACTTCCAAACCTTGTTAAACAGAAGCATACTGATCTGAAATAGAAACCATTGAAGAGGAAGACCAGTGTTCATGTGTTTCCTGTTTTATCACTATTTTGTGTTTAACTTAATTTGTCAGTGGCAAGAATCACATGACCTAAAACATCCTTTTGAAGCAAATTTGCCAACTTTTATGACTGTGCTTATTTGTTCTGCATTTTGAAGAACTCCCGAGTGCATTCGTGAAAAGGCTTACTTTCATTATGATACATTATGTTGTGAATTATCAAATGCTGCTTTATTTTACCTCACAGGAAATGAAGTATGGATGACCTTAATTTAGTTAGTTAGTAGTAGATCCTTGTAGTAGATCCTTGTACTTTTCGGTATTTAATTTATAGAAAAAACATGTATGACTGATGTGTGGGAAATGTGCATTTCTCTTTTTGTATGAATAAATAAGGGTTTAATTGCTCCCCTAAGGAACAGGATTTAGTTTATACGTGTATGCCTCCTTTTAGAATGTAACAGATACATTACTGTTCTCCCTTGGTCAGTCTTGCATGAAACAGGAAAAAGAAATGCAAAGCTTTTGCTTTTCTTCAAACTACAAAATTACAACACTATATAAAAGCTTTTAAAAACACTGATGTGACTTGTAAGTTGAGGTTTTTGCTTTTGGAGACTTCTTTGGGCAGTCTCCAAAACTATGGAGAAGGTTTAATGGTGAGGTGGAAGAATGAGGACATGAGTTGTGCCGGGATTCCTCCAAGGCGGTGGGATCAAGGTAGCTTCCCAGGTCCCCCATACATGTTTTCAGTTACACCGTGACTCCATCTCGGCATTAGAAATTACGGCTAGTGTATTTTTCCCTCTGCCAGGCTCTCTTCCGTTGTATTTTCCAACAAGAGGAGACTTGTGCGTGGTGTCTGGCAGGGTGCCTGGGTGCTGTGCAGCCTTGCCATGGCTGGAGCTGCTGGATCCTGGGTGGGCTGCAGAAGGCACCCGCAGCTGGGCACCTACAGCTGGGCTCCTCACAAGCTCTTCTGATTCAAGAAGAGGTGCTTGAATGTGTCCCATGTATAAAATGCAGGATGTGAGGGAATTCACAGATGGGGTTTTGAGCTATGAGAAGGGATATTATTCATAATTTTCTTGTTTTAAACCCAGAAGCAAATCTAAGGGGTTGTAGAGTTAAGAAATGGTGCCAATAATGGGCATTGGAAAGAAGAACTGAGCATTTGTGTGCCGAACAGAGCAACAGGAAGATAAGCATAGCTCCTGAAAAGGCTGGCACTTCTCCTGCTGAAGCAATCTGTATAATGTTACAATAGACTGCTGATGCTACACAATTTTGATAGATTAAACTGTAGTTTGTTTATATAGATTTTTCTTCAAGGTTCTATGATTTAAATTGAAGATGTAGGTCTTTAATTAAATAAAATTATTTTCATCTCTGTTGACAAAGCTGAAGCTTGCGTAGTTTTCTGGCTGAAGAGTAGTTGCTCTTTTGGGACTTAAACAGTAAGTGGGTTTTTTTTTGTATACCTTTGCAAACATGAAGTACTTCCTCAGCAAGTGAATAGTCTTCTAATCTACATAGATGTGTTTCTACTTTATTTGAAGCACATGGATCATTTAATATACTTTTATTACCTGTGTATTTTACGTGCTTGGGGAGGGTGGGTGGTTTTTGTTTTGTTTTTTCCCCACTTAAGGGAGCACATGGTTTTTGGAGCGTTGCCTTACATCTGAAAACTTGGCAAGCGGTCTCCAGCTCATGTAGCTAGATTCATTCCTTGAATAGTGACTTCTTTTTTGAGTTATTTTTTGGTTCCTGCTTATTTACATACTTTGGCAATGATAATGTTCTTTGGGACAGTAAATAGGTATATGATTGTAAAAATAGGCCCTGTTCAAACTCTGACCACCAAACTAAATGTTGGCATTTAAAACTATCAACAAACTCTGAGAGGAAAGAAGCATTCACAGAAATGAGATGACATTAGTTTAGTTAAAGCAGATGCCAGAGAAATTATTTCTTTTGAATGCCTGGATGATGACAGGCAATGCTTCAGTCCACTGAGAAATTAGTCTGAAATGTTGAGCTAGGCTCAGTTGTTTGCTCTCAGACTATTAAGTTAATTCCTGGAGGAGGCTGCCTTAAGTTGTTTACTAGTCGATATTCTCAGTATTCATCATCCATTTATTGCTGTTGAAGAGGATAATTTGAATATTTTTGGAAGATGAAGCGGGAAGGGATTATAAACAGTTAGGAGGACAGATTTAGAATTTCATATGATGAATTGGAAAAATGGTTTGAAATCAATGAGGTGAAATTTAATAAAGACAACTGTAAAGTGTTATGCTTAGGAGAAATCAAATGCACAGATATAAATGGGCTAGGCAGCATGCTGGCCAGGAAAGACCCAGGAATCATAGCGGCTTTGCAAACTGAACTTGTCAGGGGTGGTGTGCATGACACTGAGATTTCATTAAGGCTGTATAAGTGATGAAATATGTCAGATAAATGGCAGAGGAGATAATTATTCTTCTGTGCTTAGCAGTGTGCTTTTAGCCTCTGGTTTAGACTTATTATTAAAGGAGGATGTGGCAGATAAAGGGGCAGGGTCTCAGTGGCACCAATAAGGCTCGGATACAAGGTTCGAAAAACTTAGCCTTTAGGGAATATGTGAAGGCTTTGAGGTTTTTAGCCTAGAAAAGAAAAAGGTTTGAGAATGTCTAAATCTTTAATGATACAAAAAGATGGTGTAAGAAAGATACAGATCAACTATTCTGTATTCTTCATTTCTACTGAAGCTAAAATAAATTATTTTACTATGCTTTGGCAGAGCTTTAGATTACACAAAATGGAAATCTTGCAATTACAAATATGTTTCACAGTCTGAAAAAAACACTCCAGAGACTTAAAAGAAATAGGTGAAACGTTGACACCATGGCAAAGATGCACAAATAAAAGCTGACCTAAGTAGGGAACCCCCTCGGTCTCCTAGCCATGGTGTACAGCATGGAAAAGGAGGACATAGCTGGACTCTGAAAGCAACAGAGCAGCGAGTTAACCCTGTTGAGAGACTGTCAGCTCAGCCTTAGAGCTACACTGATGTAGCCAGGGATATCTGCTTCTGTTCATGTAGCTGCCTGCAGTGCTTCTGCGGAGAAATTATGCTGTGTGGGGTAGAGATGGTCTAAAGATGGCAGAGTGTGCAGAGGCTGGTATTAGTCAGGGTTTCTCAGCTTTTTCTAGTCCATATCTAATTTTTACTATTGAAAATTCTTGTCTTATTATAGTATGAGGTTCTTGGAGTGGGAGGGTTCTTCGTGCCTCACTTGTTCTCTGCAGCGTTTCAAGGGTGAGTTACACCTCTCAAGCTGGAAAGAACAGACTCGGATGATTGCCGGGGCTGCCACTAGCCGGCTCAGAAGCAGGTAAAATAAAGCAGGCTGTAGTGTACGCATCTGAGTCAACACAGGGTTAGCTGCTCAGCTGGGTACATTTGCCTACAGGAGGCTCTGTGCTACAAGAGCTGAATTGGTTCTTGAACTTGAGCTGATGCACTGAGAAGTGGCCTGGGAGTGAGCCTCTGCAGCAGTGACCTACCTGAGTCTCAGGCATGTTCCTCAGCCCTGTGGTACAGGGAAAAGCAGTCTTTCCTCTGCCCTGTATTTGGCAGGACTACTCATTTTGAGCCAGCCTGATAATGTTAACTACTGTGTTTGGAGAAGTATTAGGTTGTAGCTAGAGTCAAAATGTTTTTTCTTTTCCTGTCCTGCTCTATCTAACTGCACAGAGCACTGGACTCTGAGAAATGGTTTACTTGCCTTTTGATGTGATGTGACTTGTGCCAGGGGCTGCTTCCACTGATGAGTAAGAGATCCTGTAGATCCTAATGATTCTTTTGCTTTTTAAATATGATATTTTGAAATGGGTATCTTGACACTTGCACACAAATGGAGGAATAAGACTCTTTTTGGGGGAAAAGGAAATTAATAGACCTTGTAAAAGGTATGGAGCTTCTAATTTGAGGCGTGCTGGAGATTGGCTTCTGAGCTCCATGAAGTTGCTTTCCATTTAGGTGCTATTGCAAATGAGAACAATGCTTATTTTGATAAATTGAGAAGGGAAGATAACCTGAGCCCTCTGTGAAATTAATTTATTCTTGAGGGGGAGGGAAGTGCATAAAAGTGAAATGATGTTTATACTCAGTCATTATACTCTGATTATGTAATTTGCAGGGGCTAGTATTTGTGTAAGTTTGTCACTTCGTAAGTGATTGTCCAAGTGCTACAAACATGAAGTTCCTACCTCTATTATTCTGTTTTGGTCAAATGAAAGCATACAAACTCAAAACACTGACTTTCAACATTGAGGCCATTTACCGTTTCATTCTCAAGGAAGTCAAATCAAAATGTCAGGTATGGAAGGGACATGTTCTGGATAATTTACAGGAGATGACTATTTTATTTTAGCACAGTGTAATTCCCATACTACTGCTGTTAATTCCTTACTCAGGTGCTTCTTGTGGAGAAGGGAGCATTTCATTTGGAAAACCTTGTTCTTTTGGCAGCTGCACCTCGTGCTATTCAGACTGCATGACTTCTGGCATGAAATGAAGGCTAGTCTTAATCTCTACATTTTCTCTTTATTGGGGTCTCTGTATCTCAGCTCCAGATCTGAGATATGACACTTGATGTAGTTGCCTCTTCAGTGTGCTCCAGGATTTCACTGAAATTCCATTTTATTGCTCAGAGTAAAATTAGTAATGTAAAGATTTTCCCGGGTAGGCTTAGATCTGTTCTGTGGAAGTCATTGAGATGCAGATTAAATGATAAAATGGCAGTCCTCTTCTAATGAGCTCTTTCAGTGCACTTTGTCAGCAGTGAGGCTGGTTTCACTTGAACTGATGCTTTCATTTAGCAGCTTGCATTAACCTAGTCTGTTTTAATTTCATTTCCTTCCTTGACAGAGTACCTACAGGAGTTTCTCATGAAGTTTTTCTCCAGTGAAAATAGCTTTGTTAATTAGCTAACATCACTGTGAGGGTTCCCTTTGCTTCTGGTCACTTCTTTTTTTCTTCCCTGTGTGAAAGTATTAGTTTCACTGTTTGCCATAGTATAGTATGTTTTTTCAGAAAAACTCAAATATTTAGACAGCTGTATCCTTTAGTCAGTACAGCACTGAAGAGGATATTTTTACTACCCTGACACTGTGCTCTTAAGCTAACTCATTAATTCATTTGGCTTATTTTGCCAATTCTTTGCTAAGACAATTGGTTTATGGTAGTCTGTTCTCTTACTTCTTTATGACACTTTCAGCTCTCACAAGGTGCAGCAGGTATTTCATCAAGGGATTTGGCAGCTGTAATATCAAATGGTGTCAGAGATGGACTTGACTCTGAAAACATGAATTAATAATTTTCAGTGTTGTAAATTCAGGCTTCAAAAATATTTTCTATGCACCTGACTTAGGCTTATTGCACTAAAATGAGACTACTTTTCTCTTGCTAGCCTAGGCAGAGCTCAGCATGGGTTTTTGCACACCAGCACTTTTGAAAATCCCCCTAAACCACTCTGAACACTTCACACCTTAGGTGAAAGGCATGTGTTACTTATCATCTGATAGGCTCATATGTACCAGCAGGGCCTGCTACTTTCACAGGGGGTAAATATACTACTTAAATGTCACATGCCTTAATACACTGATTTAAACTTAATACTTAAGATACTGTGTTTCCAAGGTACGTCTTCGTATGTCTTAGAGTCTCACAAATCTGAGGCACTGCCTGGTAGAAGTTTGCTGAAATTCTTTGTGAGTGGCGTTTACTTTCAGTCCCTCTTTGAATATCATGCACTTAACAACAATTTGTAGTCACCGAAGCAGTTGCATAGGAGGGCTTTTAAACCAGTAAGTCTATGTAGTTCTCTGCAGAATGTCTTCCAGGCTTTCCGAATTACTAAAACTTATCATATTTAGAGAGAAATTTTCCCATGTTTACAATTCTATAGAACTTTCAAAACACTCTTTAAGACATGCAGAGCTAATGTTTGAAATGCATGCCACGCTGGGAAAAAAGTACAGCACTCGCGTAAACGAGGCTTTTCAGTCTACAGCTTTGTGTTTTGGGGTTGTGAAGCACAGAGTGGTATTTCTCAGTATGTAATATCCCTGTTTGTTAGAGATTGTTCTGAATAGCAGATTCGTATGACAGAAGTACATTTATGTGAATATAACCTTGTGTACGTTCATATTGCTTCTGTTTCTGGGATCATTTTAGGAACAGTGGCAAATTTAGGTAATGGATTTTGTGGAGTTATCACATGGCAAAGGTGTTCTCCCAGAGGTTATCTTTTTTTCATAAGAATTTTAACTATAGATGTTCAGAGGTGAAGAACAGTATCTTTTAAAATGTGAGGTTTTTTGGTTTTTTTAGGTCTTCCTCATTTCTTGTTTTCCTCACAATTCCCTAGCTAACCTTGTTTTCCCCAGATAACTATTTATAGCCAGTATCTCTGTTACTGGGAGGACTGAGCTGGCAGGGCTTGAGGGGGATTCCAGGAGGTGACATCATCTTGTCTGCACAGCAGTCTCCTGCTGGCATGGCAAGAAGGGAAAATCCCTTTACTACAGATGAGATGAGAGAGCTTGTAAAATGCCTTTTATAGAGAATATGTGCAAAGATATAGTATCCTACCTGCTTCTTACTGCCTGAAGAAATAATGTCTCAAGCCTCTTGTTGCAGGCTTGGTCTTGAATTTTTAAACTGTCCACCCACTCTTTTCTGTTCGGAAGACTCTTCTGTATTTCTTTTCAAGTGGAACTTTAAAGCTTTTTGAAGCAAACGGAAGAGAGAAGATATTTTAATTTCCTTGTTTTCCAAGTGGATGGCACTTGAGAAGTTTCATTCTGACAATAATATGTGCCTTCAGTTGCAAGTATGGCTAAGGGGGATATGTGTTTTATTGTATCTTGGTCCTCTTGGATTCTCAGCATCTCTCCTTTTGCATATCCAATGATTAGATAGTATCATTAGGGGAAGTGAGTGTACATGAAGGCCATATGTAGCTGTTAGCCACCTATATTTTTTTTAATATGAGCAAGAAAAAGGCTTTCTGTGGGGGGGGAAAAGAGAAATCAACTTTTTTTTCCTATTCATGGTATGTTGTAAAATATTTTTTTGACGAGAGGAATGTATGGACCTCATTTTCAGGGAAAGCACAAGTTCCTGAGGAGGAAGGATAAGCCACCTTGTCCCATCTTGCAGATAAGGATATGAAGTGGACAAATCCATGGACATTTTATTTTTTCAAAGAATGATACTATCCCCCTAAATGGTGCGGGATACAGATTTCTGCATTTGATGTTTGCCTTTGTTGCAGCCCTGAGCCCAGGTATCAGAGCTGAGCAGTGAGACAGTGACCACTCAGCCAAAGCAGCACTTGGGCACCCCAAAACGATTTTTGATTTGCAGCATAGCAGCGCTGGAGCAGCTGGTGAGTTACTGAACTTGACCAACTGTATCCTCAATTCACTTGCCTGCGTGCCAGAACATTTGAATTCCAATTCACCTTCGTATTTGTTGTCCCGCAGTGGTGCAGCAGTCTCAAGTTTGGGGTGGTGCTTGCTCTAGAGATACTGGTTGTGATAAATCAGGTTAGGAGTAAAGCTGTAGCTGAAACACAGAGACAACCCAGTTTGCTTTTTTTTTTTAAATAATATACCTACAGTGATCTGTGCATTTCAGAAATGCAGGTGAGGAAAAAGTAGTTTGGGAGAGGTGCTTTTTAAAAAACAAACTATTCGTTGTTCTGATTGATGTTATAACATTTATTGGTGCTGGCAGGATCAGAACAGTATAGATATGTATCAAATGGAGAAGTATTTAGGCAGTTACTTGAAATAGCAAGTATGACTTCCCTTCCGAGTTTGGTTCTGTTTTGAGGCACAAAGTGAGCTAGAGGAAAAAAAGTTTTTTGTTAGGATGTGTTTTAAAACTTGAAAATACTGGGTATTTTAGTTTTTGTTTGCTTTGAAATGATGTATTCTTGTATTTTGATTCTTGTGCGAAGCAGATGGTAAAGGTTGGTAGGGGGAGAGGTCATCAACGCTGCAGCTTGAGCGCTCCTCCAGCTCCTGTCTTTCCCTTACAAAACCAAGGGAGAAAGAAAGCGGATTTCTTGGCTGAAAAATACACGGGGGTTTTTCTAAAGGCAAAAAGATTTCAGTCTCAACTGTCAAAAACTGATACTGAGATAGGACTGATAATGTACTCTTGTGTGAGAAGCTTGAACCCCGTTGCAGGTGACAGCTGACCTGCTTAGTCCAGCCGTGTGGAGAAGCAGTGGCCAGCCCTGGTGCCCGACAGGGACAGGGACGTACAGCCGCCTCACGGGGACACTGCCCTGGCCGTCTGCCCTACAAGAAATCATCTGTCTCCAGTGTAATTAGTGGCGGTGTTTAAACCAGCACGCTGGCAGCAGTTCGGTGCTTTTAATAAAAGCCCATACCCAAGGGAGGAGAGATAAAAGGGACAGAGTTCGCAAAATGCCTGTGTGGTTTAAGCTTGTGCAAAAGGAAGGTGTCTGCTGACTGAGAGTTGGTAGAATCTGCCATGTAGATTATACCACTTAACACAGTAATTTGCATATCCTTTAAAAAAAAAGTATTTTTTAAAATGTCGGAATAAAAAAGCCTCACCTTGCTTCATCCCTTTTTAAACTCTTCAAAATAAGATTTGCTTGTGTAAGGTGAAGTCTGTATTCAGGCTCTTTTACTTCTAGTCATGATAAAGTCTTGTCTCTTAACTTGCTAATTACTTCAATGAATGTATTAATTCCCATAAATGTTAGCAGAGTTCTGTCACTCTGGGATTCTAATTTACTTGTTTTCAGAATTGCGGTGGGAGGGAGGGAGAAGGACCAAGTAAGCACATCAGTAGGAGTTTCATTTATTGCTACTTGTATGCCGGTCTTTTAAGTCAAGTGAAATTGTAAGTGTATTGCATGCCTTGCACTCTCTCTGGCAGCCATCCCGAGGAGGGAAAACAATTAATTCCTCTTCATCTCACTGGGCCATGAGTGTGTGCTTGGAGCTGAGTGCTTTCTTCAGCCAGGTCCATTAGTCATACTGTGCAGCCCAGTCCTTTGCTATGTGAGGAAACTGATGTTTTTATGAACCTTAAAATGAAGGGAATAATGGGCCATGTACAGTGCAGCTTCTTAGAATTGTTTTCCTTAGGCTTTTATTGTGTATCTTCAAGAAGAGATAAAGAATCAAAGAGAGAAAAGGCAAATTTAACTGCCCAAAGCACAGCTTTTATTGGTGCAAAGGCCAGCATTCCTTTGCTGGGACCTGAGAATGTGTGGAAACCAGGTAATGCTTTCTTACAAACAAGAGGTGTCTCCTTATGCATCTGTCTATTATAAAAATAGACCCTAATGTATATATTCTAATAGATCTGAAATATTTGTTTCTTTAAAAAACTTCTGCTAGTGGCCCTTTTGTCCTTGATGACAATTTTGTGGAGTCAAAATTTTGTGGGTTTGACCAACTTGAAAACGATGTAAGGCAGAAGACAAACATTTGTCAATTGGGAAAGGAAAAGCAAGAGGGCTAAATATTTTCAACATGCTTTGAAGGCAGCTCTTCACTGTAGCTGCTTTGGTTAATGAAGGCATTGCATCATGTAAAGCAGCTCATGTTGGTGCTGAGATGCAAGCTGCTGGTCTGGACTCCTGAATTCAGTCCTGGTACGACATACTAATTTATGATTGTTCAAAGAGTAGATGCCAAGTAGTTTGGAGATAATATGTAGGAGGACTTAAAGTTTCCACTTATTAAAGCAATGGTATGGGGGACTTGTTTTCTTTAATTTTTTGTTCTGGTTTGGTTTGAGGTTTTTTTGTGTGTTTTGTTTTTTGGTTTCTTTGAGTTCTGTTAAAAACCAGAATAAAACAGATTTTAAGAGTCAGTTTACCTTTAGAATTAAGGTTGCATTTTCATTGCTGTATCAGTTTTGGTGTGAAAGTTCATAGTTTTCTTTTAATGTAAAAAAAAACTTCTGTATGTTGTATCAAGGCATCAGCTTCTGATTTTGTGGAAGTCACCCAGAAGCTGCCATTTTTGTCCATGGAAGCTGAATACCATGTGTAATATCCAGTGTATATATTTGTGGGAGCTATGGTGGAATCCTCAAATGACCAAGGCTGTCACACTCTCATCATTCACATCTCTAGTATCCCACTTTGCAGTGACATTATGTGATGAGGCCTCTGTGGCTCTGAATTCAGTGTTTGCCTTCTCCAGATTCCTTGTACATTGGTGCAGCATTGAAAACCTGTAAGCTGTCAAGTTGTTATATCTTGACATAATTTTTTCAGTGTCCTTCCCATCCTATTTCTTGGAAAAGTAAGAGGTGTTTTTTTCTGCAGAGCTGTTGGTTTTGATTATGAAATTGTATAATGTAAACATAGTTAATAGTCTTAAGTAAGCTTTTAGCTATTATTATTAACATATCATCTGCAATCTGAAATACAGTAGTTAACTTCTGACCCTCAGACATATTCGTAGAGTTGAAATTTTTTTGTGTATGTGAGTCAAGCCTACTTTTAGCCAAATAGCTGTATTTGAAGCCCTGTAGTCATTATCAAGGCACTGGCTTCTAGTTTTCCACATCCTGTAGTATTACATTAACCTTTCAGTTTGTGCTGGAAGTTGAAAAACCTGCATAGAATTTCTGATGATTGTTAGCCCATACATTTTGGACCATCAGGAGTAGCCTTACCAACTTTCAGTAAGTATCTTACTGCAGTTCTGAGCATGTTGCTGAAAATAAGCTAACTTGTAAATAATATTACTCTAATAAATAATTTTTAAAAGTATTCTAATTGCAACTAAGTCACATCTATGTAAGAATTATCCTAGAATAATAAAATTGCTTAAGTTGGAAGGCACCTTAAAGATCATCTAGTTCAACCCTTGTGCCAAGGGCGGGGACACCTACTAGACCAGATTGTTCAAAGCCCCATCCAACCTGGCCTTGAACACTGCCAGGGATGGGGCATCCACAGCTTTTCTGGGCAACCTGTGACAGCATCTTAAAGAGCAGAGCAATAAAATATACTTGTTAAGTGTTTTCTCTGCTTGGGCAAAATTGAACTTTCGAGTGCAGACAGAGTATACTGGGAGCATGTCTAACAGTACTAGTGCACATAGCCCTTCAGAGATCAGCTTTTGAGATTGTTGAGACACTTGACTTTATTGACAATTAAAACAATTATAGAGAATAATGTTGGAACTTAAGTACAACTATTTTGTATTTGAGGACTTGTAAATATAACACTCTACACCTACATTACTGAAGGCAGAAAAAAGCAAAACTGCTTTCTAGAATTTTTTCAAAGCACCAGGTTTCATTTCCTCGATGAGCAAGTGCTGTTTTTTCCCAAGTGTGTAACGGGAAAAGGGATGTCGGAGAGCAGTGGTGCTGCTGCTGCCGTTTGCAACAGCATCCTTGGAAAACCTGCACAGCTGCATACCAGCTGCTAAGAATTGGCAAGGTGGGGAGAACAGATACTCCTTACCTTGACAGGGACACAAACACTGGCTAACAGTGCCACCCAGTGATGTCTGCCATAACAGCACGGCAGAGCGAGGCGCTCCGTGTGCCCGTAGCGGGGGTGGCCCGGGGTCCGAGCCCCACGGACACGAACTCAGCCACACGCGGGATCAGCTCTGCTTGTGCTTAAGCAACCTTCTTTCTGAGCTGCGTGTTTGGAATGAGGGACAAGATACGTCTGCTTCCAGCTTGAGAGGGGCATCTTACTTAAGTGCAAACATATGGGATGAAGTGCTGGGCCTCAGGAGAGATGATCTGTGGGGTGTACAAAATGCATTTAGTTTAGCACGCCTCGTTCACGCACAGTGGTGTTAAACTCACAGCGCAGTTCTTTTGCTATAAGTGCAGTAGGAGCTCAGTGTAGCTCTCTGGCCTGCTTCTAGTCCATATGTACCAAGAACACTGTTGGAGAACAGCAAAATACAAAAAGTCGCAGTTCAGCTTTCAGGTCCAGGGCTGGAATTAGGCTGAATTGTAATTTTCAGCCTCTGGAAGGCACAGGGAGAGGTGGAAGAGTGACTAAGGTCTGCACAAGCAGGCTTAGCATTTTAAGACTGTAACAGCAGCTAACATATTTTTAGGAAGGTAATACAGACAAATCAGACGTCTCACAATCAAGCCCTTTGTATTCAAAACTGTAAGGGGAGATACTACATAAACACTCCCGCCTGCCCCCCCCCCCCCCCCCCCCCCTCTCATCAAAAAACAAAACAC
>VZTF01008266.1:25847-289530 GCA_013397755.1 Cnemophilus loriae | reverse complement strand
CCGGCTATTTAAAAAAAAAACAAAACCAAACCTAATAGTGTGGTAGGAGTCTGAAACTAAAAATAATGGGTTTTATTACTATTCAGCACTTCTTTAATATCAAGCCAGATGGAGTCAATAAAAGTCACTTCAAGGCCACAAAAGATGAGCTGCTGCCTTTTTTGGTTTACACTTTTTAATTGTATCTGGCTTTGAAACATTTTGGAAAAAAATTGAAGCATTCTGAGTTCTGATGATAATATTGGCTTACTATTTTGTATTCTTTAAAATATGAAATTAATGTGCTATTGCTTCAAAATATAGAAGGCTTAAATGCATTTTGAAATCAAAAGTAGGAGTTGAATGTTCATGCATCATGCTTCCTAGAAATAATTTGAGGAAAGGAGGCATAAAGTAGGTATTTACCTTTTTCCTAAAGTCAATAGTGAAGCTACCACCTCATTTTTTTTTGATATGAAATATGCAGGATGGTAAAAATAAATGTAAAAATATTTCCCCAGCTCACAAAAATGATAGTCCTTTGTGCTGGAATGAAGAAGATACAAGTGATCTCTTGATAATGTATATTTTCAGAATAGTCTTTTACAGGATCAAATACTTAGAATTTACTTGGTCTCACTGTCTGAATGCTGGTGTTTAGCTTTCTTTTGGCATTTGTTCTAATATGTTCTATAACTAAAGTTGAACACATTTTTCCCCCTTGGTTTTTAATGTCACATTTGCAGTAACATGCTGTGCATGTACCAGGACATGAATGTGTGGGTGTTTTGATCTGTGTTCGTTCTTTACTCAGATAATTGTTAGCACTATTTAAGTATTTGCTTTCCTAGCTTAGATTTGCTTGTTCCTGTTGAGTTTGAAAAAAGGAGACTGATGCCATCTGTTAGTTTCAGACTTCTGTATAGTTTGACCTTTGTAATCCTTGTCAGATGTAGCATAGAGCTGCCCTTGCTGGACGGTATCTCACAAGGGAGGCCCCTTCTCCTCCTTACCCATTTAGAAACAAACCTGGATGATCTCTTTATTTTGTGGGGTTTTGTGGTTATTCTATGTTTTTTGAAGGCTTTTCCCACAGAAGAGACTTGGTCAGTGTATAGGCTTCAAAACTGTAGCTGCTTACTGTTTGCTGCTGCATGCAGGCCATCCTTTTGGTCTGCCGTTTCTTTTAGTTCACAGAACTGTGCAAAATATGAGAATATACAGGAAGCTCGTTCAGTTTATTCTGCAGACATATGGTTTGTTTTCCTTTCTTAAACTGGTAAACCATTATCCTTTTAACCCTTAACTCAAAAGATGGAAAATCTTTCATTATAAATCTATGTGTAGCCTTTCTAGTGAAAAGGGAAGGAGAGAAAGGAACTAAAGGAAATATGTGAATTGTGAACACAGACTCAGTGTGCTCAGAATGCTCAATTCTGAACTATTTCTGTTTTCTCTCTTGCCATCTTATTAAGGGACTCACCTCAGTGTTATTGAAAAGTTTATTGAAATTTCAGTTCAGAAAGTGAACTCTCAAATCACTGCGATGCAGTTTTAAATATATGCCACTATTAAAAATTTAGTTAGAATTAATACAGGTATTTATAGTGATGATACATTGCTAAGTAAAAGAAAACAATAGAAAAGTCTAGCAAAAGAAATGAGTCCTAAGATGCCTGCATTTTCAAATAGCATATATTTGGGAACTTGAAATGCTTAAACATGGGGAAAAAACTATTGGTGTGAATAGTCTTTAAATACTTAATACTGATGTTTCCTAAACTGAAGGTGTTCAGTGTGCTTCGAGCTGTTGAATGCATTTTAGTGATAAGAAAAGTAGGATTGCTACAAAACAAAGCAAAAAACCTCAGCCCCTCAACCTGAGCTAACTACTCTCTGAGAAACATGGCAGTATGTTTTTTCTATCCAATTCAAAGCTTTTATCTTCCCAAGATAAAGAGTAGACCATTGGACTTTGGTTTTGTTTATTAAGATTTTTAAGCTCACATCTGTTGAAATGTTCTTTATTTTCATAGTTAAGTGTGACAAAATGTATAGTGGTGGAAGAAGTTCCGAAATGTTACATTTAAATACAAGTTGGAAGCAGTCAGTTTTATTAACGATGCCTGTATGAAAATGCTGGTCTTAAGGTCATTAACTCTCCCTGCATCTGTGTGTTAAATTGCAGAAATAACCTGTGAGATAAAATGAAAGTAGGAATAATTGTCCTCTTACATCAGATGAGTTTTTTGAAGTGGCAGTACGTAACATATCAGGATTTCATAACGGAAACAGTAGAAAGGGTATCTCTGAGGGTAATAGATTATAAATAGAAAAAAAAAAAAGACAGTGGTTAGAAAAATTATTCTGGCCTTTTGAGCTAGAAGAGACTTGCTGGCTCAAAAAGCAAGTGTCTCACTCAACAAAATGGATTCCTTTATAGAAAGCACTCTAAGGAAAGGCACACAGGGCATAATATTATTTAAACCACACTGTAAAACTATCTATAATTTATTCATACTTTTATACCTAATATAAGAATTCTTCTTTCGGTAAAATTGTATGTGAACAGTCTTCAGCCTTACATTTAGTAGAGAGGTTACTATACACTAGTACTTTCCTAAATATTTATTAACTTTTGGATAAGAGTGTTTTATATATATATATATATATATAAATACATAAAGTCATTGCATGTGTATCCACAGTATGAAATTATTAAAATCACATATAGGAAATACTTACAAAATTAAATATAAAGATAGTGACTATCAAGTAAAGCTGCTAGAGTGACAGTTGCCTGTGCTGGACAGTATTGCTGCAGCCAAACCGTATCTGTACATGTTGATTTCCAAAGAAATTCCTGCCTCTAAATCTGGAGCCTCTGTTCTCTCCTTTCTGTTGTAGCAGTATTGCCTTAAATTTACTTTTAAAAAATTTAAATGATTTGTGTTGGAAGGGACCTTGAAGATGATCTAGTTCCGACTCCCTTGCTCTGAGCACCTTCAACTCCATCAGGTCACTCAAAGCCCCATCCAGCCTGGCCTTGAACTGCTCCAGGGACGAGACATCCACAACTTCCCTGAGCAACCTGTTCCAGTTCCTTACCAGCCTTATGGTTTATGGCTGTTAGGGCTCTTCCCTGTGTCTTTGCACATGTAGATCCTTGGTTGATAATGGACAAGCAGGTGCTAGTCCTCTGGGAAACTGCTTATGCGAACTCTGGGGCTTGTTTGCAAAATCAGAGCACCATATGCATGACACCACTGATGAAATTAGCAGAGTGGTTAATGGCAGCTGATGGGAAGTCTGGAGGGATTATTTTAAAGTTGCAGAAAGGATGAACTACGGGACTGGGAAGGACCTCTCCTGGAGCACTGAATCCACTCATCTGTTACTTCTAGCATTCTTGCAGCCCTCTCCAGAAATGGTTCAAGCTCTACTTTAACACTGTTGAGATTTATTTCTCAGTCTGCCTGGATTCAAAGACTGTGTGAGACCTCTTTATTGCTCATGTCTGGCAAACTTCTTATTGATGACCCAATTAATACCCACTTGTTCTCTGGTCAGCACTGTCCACCCAGATTTCCCATATTTCTCTCCAGCCCATATTTCCCTTTTGTTGCCTGCTGTAGGGACAACAGAGCCATCGTCTCCCTCTCTTTGCCCCAACCTTCATTTTTGCCTAGCAGAAGGAGGCAAGCTCTTTTAGCTTCTCATAAAACCAGACCCAGGCTTGCTGTCATCATCATCACAGCCCTCCTCTGCACCTGTTAGGGTATGAGTTTATTTCTTGATTGCAGGTCACCAGGGCTGTGTATGGTGCTCCCACCGATTGCTCAACACAGCCTTCCTAATTACAATATCTCAAACTTGCCTCGTAAAGGTTGGACTTGATGATCTTGGAGGTCTCTCTGACCTTAATGATTCTATTATGTTTTAGGGTTGTACACATTAAATAATTTGTGCTATTTACTACATTTCTTTCCTCTCTCTTAAATGTATTTGGAAACGGAAAGGCTGAATGGATATAGCTAACTTAAGTGAGGAATAACCTGACGCTGAGGGTCTGGAACCGAGGAACATTTTGAAATTAGAAAGTTTGAGAAATAGAAATATAAAACTTGGACTAAAGAAATGAAAAATTTTAATGAAGTCTGTCAGGAAGAAAGCAGAAGACCCTCAAACCTCTCCTGATAAATTGATATCAGTGACAAGAATAATTTAAAAAGTTACTGCCTGACATTTTTAAGTTGCACTGTGCAAAACAGCTTAAATCCTGCCCTGTCAGGAGAATGCTTTGTGTGATACAATCAGCATTTCCTTTTTTAACCTCAATATTTCTCTAACAGATCATTGATATTCACTTCAGGAAGTCTTCCACAGAGACAGCATGAACTAAATAGACTGCAATGGAAACACAGTTTAAAAATGGTCTTAAATGGGATACAAGTCTCTAAGTGCACTAACCAGTTTGACGCAAGTGATCAACTGATTTTTACTGGGATAGAGTTAGTTTTCTTTAGAGTAGCTGGTATGAAGCTGTGTTTGGGATTTGTGCTGGAAACACTGTTGATAACACAGTGATGTTTTCATTATTGCTGAGCAGCACTCGCACAGAGTCTCAGGGCCTTTTCTGTGCCTCATCCCACCCTACCAGCGAGGACGCTGGGGCTGCACAAATAGCTGGGGCGGGGACACAGCTGGGACAGCTGACCCA
Source organism: Cnemophilus loriae (assembly GCA_013397755.1). Lineage (NCBI taxonomy): Eukaryota > Metazoa > Chordata > Aves > Passeriformes > Corvidae > Cnemophilus > Cnemophilus loriae. Next base: position 284,831 of record VZTF01008266.1, on the reverse strand, counting down.
AACTGACCGCAACTGAGTTAAGGGATACCCCACACCAAATGGCATCTTGCTTGGCATATGCAGTGGGGGGAAGAAGGAGGAAGCGGGAGATGTTCGTAGTGGTGGTGTTTGCCTTTCCAAGTCAGTATTACATGTGATGGAGCTATGCTTTCCTGGGAATGGCTGAACAGCTGCCTGCCTATGGGACGTGGTGAATGAGTTCCCTGTTTTGCTTTGCTTGGGAACATGGCTTTTGCTTTAGCAAAACTACTTTTGTCTCAATCTATGAGTTTTCTCACTTTACTCTTCTGATTCTCTCCCCCATCCTGACATGGGGGGACTGAGTAAGCCCTGACTGTATGGGGCTTAGCTGGCAGCTGGAGTTAGACCATGGCAGTCTTCACCCAGGACTGAGCTTAACACCTGATACCAACTGAGCTGAATTTTCAGTTGGTATTTGTGGCAGAAAGTGCAATTTTAGGAATACTAAAGTATTCCTGGATTCGTTTTGATTTTATGCAGTAGTTTACTTCTTACAGAGAGATGTTTTAAAGCTTGGGGAGAATTTAATGTTGGCATTTGGAAATTAAATATTTTGACATAAAATTTCCATTGGTTCTACTTTTCTTAGTTGAAACAAAAGAGTATCTAACCCAAATCAGGCTCCCTAAAGTCCTATTTGCCCTGTTTCCTGTGTAACACTCTTACAGGAGGTAAGCTTCAGTGAAGTGCTGGTGAACCAAAGCTTGATTGCTGCCACAATGCTCACATAACAAGTTCTGAAAATTTTTACTGCTGCAGAAATGAGGAGGAGAAAGCAAGAAGACGGATGTTTGACATATAATTAAAAAAGAAAAATTGTTTGCAATCTAGAGGGGTAATCTGTTTCTAGTATAATTACTCTTCAGTAATTATCTCTCAGTCCATCACCAGCTTCTGGTTGCTGGGGAGAGGACAGAGTTTGCCGTTTTTTCAGCTTATAGCCCTCTCTCCTTCTCTCTCCCCCACCATCCTCCAAGCTGGCTCCCCATCCTTGAGTCTCTTTGGTACCCCTGCGTCCTGCACCCTGGCAGTTGTGATGTTTCCATGGGTTGCTCTCCAGCTGGCTGAGGAGCGCTGAGCAGCAGGCAGGGGCAGCTGGCAGCCGGCATCCCAGGGAGCTCAGCTCTACCAGCACTGCTCTCCCTGGCAGCCAGCCACAGTGAGCTGCTGTGCAGCAGCCTGGTGAGCTTTTGGACTTGGCAAAGCTTAGCTGCAGGCTCAGGTAGCAGAGGAAACAGAGCAGAGCTTTCTGACCCATTCTGAAACACCGAGCTTGGATTACTGCTCTTAAGAGTGCAGCAGGAACCTTTGCTTCGTACACCTGAGTCAGCATCTTGGGAGGACTTGGTGCACCCTTTCCAGTTTTTTCTCTTTTCGTTGTTCTTTCCCAGCTCTGTCAGAAAAGTTCCGTAAATGAGGGAAGTAGCTGAAGTAAGGCCATAGAGAAGAGGGTCTGGGAGCCCCGAGGAGGGAGGGTAGTGTTCTAACAGGAGCTGGTTCTTGCAGAAGCAGCATAGGAGGTGTAGACTGGATGACAAGAAGGTGGCTTGCTATCAATGTAGTAACGCAAGGAACCCTTCAGGGTCATGGTATACCTCATTCACCCTTAATTAAGTATTACTTGCTTATATATGTATGTAATAAATGGTGAAAGATGTTACAAGCTGACTAAATTTTTTTCTCTGTCTGATGTTTTTTGTAGCCCTTTCCACAAGAATCTTTCGGTTCTAATTTCTGTTTCTTACAGTGGTAGATAGACCTTTTCCTGAAGAGGGCTTTGCATAGCCTGCTGTGATTGTGGCATTCTAAAAAAGCTGACGTGATTTTAGTATCTTTTTTCAATTAAAATAGGAGATATACAGGTATTTTATGAGTGCAAGTTGTGTTGCCCTTATGATGTTACGGATTTATGATTGTGTTGGAGTGAGTGGGAACAACCTACCCAAGTTATTTATTTACAGTCATACCAGGAAAGAAGATGGCTCTTTGCTTCAACAGTATTGGTCCTTGTTTTTAATCTTTAATTAACTCTGAATTTGACTAGATCTGCAAATAGCAGATGGTGAAGTGTTGCCAAGTTGCTGCTCATCATCTGCTTCTCACATACATAATTTGTAAGAGTGTAAGTATAAAGAAAATGTATGAAAAGTTCTCAGTACAGTGTTCCCCAATAGCAGGAAGTTGCATTTGTTTTTTCTTTTGGCATTTAAGTTTCACAATGAGCAAGAGATTAAATAAAGCATTTGCACAAAAGAAGACTTTCATAATTGGTTTTTGAGAAACAAGCAAATGGGGCAGCTATTCCAAAACTTGGCATTGTACTAAACCAAATGGATAAATGATCTTTAATTTTGTGGTGTTCAAATGAAATGGAGGGTTGCCTACATATGAAGTATCTTGGTTGTTTCAGGTGCTAATAAATGATGCCTTTTGTTACTTGCACTGATGCTTCTGAACTCTGACTGGGCTGTAGTAATTGAACACAAAAAGGGGAAGAAGGGCTTATTAAGTGCAAGAATTTTTATGGGAGGTTGGGGTGACTCTAATCTTATCTAGTAGAAATAGACAAAATTTCTCCTGTCAGCTCTGACAAAAGCTGGAAATGTAGACTGTTGTCTTGACAGCATCTATAAAAACTCTCCCTTGTTGCTGAATATCTGTTATTACCTTTAAAAGAAAAAAATACCAACACAGATTTGAAAGTAAAGCTGAAATACTGAGAAAACTTGCGGCTTGGCTAGTCATGCATCTCCTGATTTAAAAATATTTCATATGCAAGGCTAGTTTTGTTTTGTTTTCAAGGCATTAGCCTGTAAATGGTACAGTCCTCAACTTGAACATTACACTTGCTGTAATTCAAATGGGGGGTTACATCAGCAGGTCTTTTTAAAGCAGTGATTTGAAGGTCAACAGTGTAGGCTTGACTGTACTGCTCCTACAGTTCTTCACCATACTCTTTCTGAGGGGTTGTTTAGATTCCCCCAGCTGGAAGGTATCTATGTGAAAATCCATGAGGTGGGGCAGAAGGCTGCTTCTACCTGCTTAGAATTCATTTTGTTGTAGAAACTTTTTATACCAGAAGAAGAAATCAGCTCAGATTGTTAACCTAGGAGCAAAGCCTTACAGCACTCAAAATTTAGCAAATGCATGATTGAGCAAAACATATCTGTAAAAAAAAAAGCAACAGACTTTAGAGAAAGACTTGAGCAAAGGAGTAGGGAGAAAAAGAGTAGGTTTTTTTAATCCATTATCAGTGCTTTTTGACAATATTTTATTAATTTTTTTTATAGCTCCTTAACTTTCCAATTCTATTCTAATTAAGTTTGCGTTTAGAGTGTACCCATTACCTCTAAATGATATTTATCATACTGTCAGGGTTTTATACGTACTTTTGCTGTCTAGTAGAAGACATGGAAAACGACATCTTGAGTATATGGGTTGAAAATGAGGGCATTAATTTTGCCTTCCTCACAGATCAGTCTGTCATGTCATTTGGAAAAATCTATTTTCAAAAGAGCTAGTCACTCTGAGCAGTCTTCTAAAGCCTTGGGAGAGGAGAAGGGATTCCTGAAAGCAAAAAAGTAAAATATATTTTGCTGAGTGTGGTTCAGGAGGTTGGTTAACTTGAATCGGATTAAACCTCAGAGCTCAGATGGTGTCGGTTGTGCTGGTGGGAGGCTGGTGGAAGTTGACACTTTCTTCAGCTTGTAGGCTTTATGCATGTGGGTAGTGTGGTTGCCATCTTCAAATCAAATTCCCAGAAAGATCCATAGATGGGAGGAAAAAAGGCTTCTCATTTCTCCTTACTGTCATGTAAGTGTTCAAACCAATTGGGTGGACAGCCCAGCTTTTACATTTAGAGGTGTACCTGTACTCCTGTCACATTGTATATAGCCAGAGGATGCACTGTGACTGGTGGGCTTTTGATCTTCTTTGGTTTGCTCTGCTGACTCAAATCTTTTAACTGGCTTGACTGGGGAAAATGCGTGATGGTAGCTCCTTAGCTTAGAGGAGAGGTGATTTTATGGGGGCTGTGTAGAGACCGGGGTCTGGATTCATTTTGCCTTTTGTCTCTACCTCAGTTAATTGCCTTCATCTCCTTTTCTAGGTTGTGGAGAGCAACACGCTTGTGGGGAACAAATTTAACCTATTTAAGATTCATATCGTAGAAAGAGCTCAATTGTGCTGTCAGAATTCTGGTAGAAGGAGTCTAAAGATACTGGGTTAGTCATGCACATTTGTTGGCAGTTGTATGTTAGGAATAAGATTTGCCTGGATGATCTTGCAGTTGAAGTCTCTGCTCCAGAACATCTTTCACTTTAGGACAGTGTCTTAGTGTTTATTACGTCAATGGAAGATTCAAAGAGACTTGAAAAGATCTTTAACGTAGTCCTGTCTGTCATGGTCACCCAGATGGTTTTGTGATCTGGGTTATGGTTTTCTTGGGTTCTCACGCAAAATGCAGAGTAGGCAAAGAAAGAGTGTATGGCAAAGTGGTGAAATTCACTTACTGTCATGGAGCAGCTTCATCTCAGAGTCAGAAATGTTTGGAGCATATGACAGCCAGTCCTCTGACTGAACAAACTTCTAGGTTCATCTAACAAAGCATAAAGAAACAGCTTGGTCTAACTTTGATGTTCAGTATATGAGGTCATCTCTGAAAGTCTAAATATGACCTAACTATAATTTCATAACTGGGTCAGGCAGAGCTAGAGGAGTTATTTTTTCATCCTAGTTTTAGTATACTGAATGTAAGGAGGTCTTCAGTAAAATAAGGGAGGTCCAGCATTTTGAGAAGAAACCCTGAGTGCATCCCCCTAGTCCCCTTCCCTAAGTAAAAGAACTCAGACGAAACCCTTACTTCCTCCACATTTTACTTAGAAATGAACATATCTGGTATGTTCAACTGAGTTTCAGCTGCTTTCTCCTGAGTGCTGTGAAAAGATGATTCTGCTGCTTATGCTAATCTATAGATTAAATGCATAATGTTGTATATTTTGTCTCCAAACGGAAAACAGACAGGTTTTGCTGCTGTTAGACATAAACCCAAACTGGAAACCTGCATTTGCAAGAAAGTCATGGGGACAGCAACAAGCTAAACGGATTTACAGTGACGAAAGCATGTTGAAACCAGTGTATAACTGTAATTTTAAAAATCTGACATTTAATTTCTGCTTTGTAAACCCCTGTCCTTAATGGGGGATAACAAGAGATTTAAGAGATAGGAAGACATCTTGCTTGTAGATTCAGGCATAGTTGGGGTTTGGGGTAAAACCTCATTCTGTATTAGCTTGCCTTTCATCCCAGTCCCAAAAAATCTGACAAGGAATAATAAAAGTGTCGAAAAAATATGACTGGAATGAACACTATGTTAGATGAAATAATTTTGTTTGTGCCTTTGTGATTTGTTACATGATCTAAACCTAATTTTGAATGCTAATGTTGGGCAAGAGTTGCTGATGGAAGTGGGTTGTCTTAATCCCTCGTATGCGTGACTGTTATAGAAGTACATGGGAGGGGAAGAGAACCCTGGCACAATCAAACCCTCAGGTACGGGCGGTAGCACACAGCTCAGTCTGAACAGCAGAATTGCATAAAGATCTGACGATCATCCACTTCTTTTTCTCTTTATCCCTTGGCTTAAAACCAACGACTCTGACTCCAGTATAGTCTTACAGTGGCAGGAGAGGGTGGGTAGTAGTAGGTTATTGCTTTTCCTGTTACCTTTTAAATTCGCCATTGTGCCTTTGTAACCCTGCTGGGTTGCACACAGTGGCTTTATCTTGGCAACTGCTTTGTTTGCTGTAAAGCAGATAAAAAGCTGTGTAATCTATGTGCTTGGCACTTGCAGATTTTTAAAGTAGATGTGAAGTAGCTGCCAGAGGTGCCCCAGACAGCTTGTTCTCTGCTTCCCTGGCTGCAGCATTGAGAGGGTCAGGTGGGCACACCATTCCTCATTCCTCTCAGTATTGATTTCTGATGGTGGCCAAGTGAAGGGCACGTGCTGGGATTTATTTTATTGATTGTTAACGAGGGATACTAATGCCAGTGCTCAAAGGAATGAAGTTTCTCATGGCTTCTTGAAGTTAAAGAGAAGTTTATGGTATATGAGTAGCAATATTAACTACGATTAGGAAGGCCAGTGATGGTGGTCATTGAAGAACAAGGATTTTGGAGGGACTGACTGTTAAAGGCTAAGTATTCAACTGGTAAATCTCTTCTGTCTTCTGTGTGCATTTGTGTCATCCAGTTTTGTGAATACAAGTCAACAGTTTTGAAGAGAGATGTTTTGGAAGACCACATCTTACCCTCTTGATAATTCCTAGACAGTAGGGCAGTAGGGAATATAGCTCTGTGAAATGGTCCGATACATCTTTTAGTTCTCACTGTAACTGACTTTTAGGATATGTTAAAACAAAGAATGAGAAGTACTGACTGGCCTTATTCCGGAGGCAGCAGTATCACACCTGAAACCTCTTATTACCTAATTTTAATTTCCAAGAACAAGCTTGTTGGTTTCTTATTTCAGAAATAATACACCCCTCACTTCATTATCAAAGTGTCTGTCTGTTTGAATTGATTCCTCCCTCTGTCATGCTGAGTGTGCGCTGTGTAGTTTGGCTGTTGATTCCAATCTAGGGTTTTTGGTCCCCTTGTAATGAGAATGTGGTAAAGAGAGGTTGTAGAGTCTCCATCCTTGGAGATGCTCAGCACCCAATTGTCCACACAGTCCTCAGCTTCAGAACTTTTCCCACCTGTAAGACTGTAAAAATATAAATGAGAAATAATGCAAGATTAATGAAAATGTTGGAGACTAAGGTCCAAAATTAGAGTAGAACAGGTTTCTGCTTTAGGTTAAGTTGTTTAGTCACATTTATCAGTTCATGCTGTTGTGCAGGCATTTCTGCAGTCACTTTATTTGGAATGACAGGAGAGTGGAGCGCAGGCTGCCGCCTCTTCTGGTTTTCTTTCCTGCTGTTTGACCTCCTTGTGTCTTCCGCTGGAGTCTCCCTTAGCTGTTGTTCCCCTTGCTACTGGACTGAAGTGACAGATTGGTGTCGCTAGGGCTGTCTCAATCCATGTGCAAGCGAACAGGCATCACTGAGCGACTGTCAGAAGCCTTATACTTGGAGTGAACAGGGAGAGAACTGTGCAGACACTGCACCTCTGACAAACCAAGGTCTGGATGCTCCGTGCTGCTTGTGTCCTTTGTACTGCATGCTTGCAGTTCTCAGGTTTCTTCTCCCTTCCTCCCAGTACTGAAGTGCTGAAAATATTCTGCCAGTGAAGGTGCATTGCCAGTGAAAGACTGTGAAAGTGTGATGTGTGAAGAGATTTTTAATGATGCCGTGATAAGTACGTTTCAATGGGTTGAAAAGTCATTAAAATAAGTATTTCGGCAACCAGATGTTTTATGCAGGCCTCTGAAATGCTCCTGAGTATGAGTCTGAAATGCAATTAGTTAAATGAAAAAAGGGCATGCAGAGGTGTAGGACCACTCCTGTCTTTTGTAATTAAGGAGGCGGGAGAGAGGGAAAGATAAGTTACCTGTGTGACGAAGTTAGACCAAAACCAATGTACAGTTCGGAGTCAGAAGAGGAAGAACAGTCTTCCTCAAAACCATTCTTTGAATTTCTAACTGAGGTCTTGCACTGTCTCTCTTGCTTTCTGCTACAAGCAGTAATGTCTGTTAAAATCTGAAAAGGTAGGTGAAACTGAAAAACCACTTAGAAAATCACAGAAGGAAGAGATTTTTTAGGAAATACTAAATTAACTAAACTGTAACTCACACTGGTTGCTCATATTTGCCTGTACCTTCTATCTCACATAACCATGATATTCCTCTTTAAGTATTTCAGGAAATCTCTGCTAATGAATGATGCTATATGGCTACAATACAGGAGGATGGTATTATGAATAGAGAGTAATTTCATGTTTCAGTCTTTAAACCAGTTTCTAGCTATGAGACGTGATAAGCCGTAGTGAGTTGGACCCCAGCCCTCCTATGCTGGCCTCTCATATTTTCTTCTGAAATGTTTGTGTAGTGTGAAGAGACAGCAAGAACAGTTGGGATTCTCGTCACTGTATAGAGGAATAATCACTTCCTTGATTGCCCCCTCACACCCCTGACTTATGCAGATACTTGACAAGATATTTACTTATGTGCGCAAAATTTGCGTTTTCTCTGTTTATCTGAGACCTGTTTTCCTCCTGGCTTAGTTGCTATAGCATGTTATATGCACCTTTTGGTGTTGTGCTTCAGGCAAACCTCTTACTGCTCTGCAGATTGTCACTTCCCATATTGTTTTTATAATTAGGCCCAGTTTTTAGTTTCTACTTGCTCTTTATTATGTTAAAAAGTATCAGTTGCTGCAGCCGATGGGCACAGAGGTAAATCCATTATTATCTTTTACTGTGACTAGGATATTGCATGAAACCGAGATATGCTGACTGGAAGTTTTATTCCTGATTTCTGTGGCTGTTAATTTCATCTTTCATCTGTTAGGTCTTAGGCATTAATCTAAGCTTTGGCCATATATTTCAAGTTTATGAGAAGTTCGTCCTTTATTAATCTTCAGTAACTGAATTGCAGGACTTGCACTATCACCTTACTAGTCATAAGCTGCTAAGTTAGATTTCTTTACAAGTGTAAGCACTCAACTGTTCCACTGCTTTTTCTCTCTCCTCTTACCTACTACCTTGCTTAAATGTGTGAAGTCTCACCAGGTCTGCATTCTATGTTTTGTTAACTCTTGTTAGCTCTTCAGAATAAATCCCTGTGCTTCAGTGGTCATCAGGACAGGAGGCCCACCAGATTGTTAATTCATCTTGCGGTGAGGCTGCTGTAGCAGGTTGACTCGAAATTTTATAAAATGAGATGTTAGCAAAAGCCAAAATGTGTATTGTAAACATGGAAAAAAGCTTTTTCTGAACTGAAATGACATTTAAACGAGCTTGCTCTAGTTTTCTAAGTAGTATGGTGCAGTACTTATCCTGAAGTTGGAGTTCCTTATTTTACATTCCCTTTGAGCCAAGTCCCTTATAATAGATCAAACTGTCATTCTTAATGGACTCGAGCAATAAAATAAGGACAAAGTGTGATGTGTTGTAACAGTGTGAAACTGGAATCAGGTCTGTTACTGCAAGAGTCATAATGGCACATAGCTCATTCCTGCATGCAGGCTGCATCATCTCAGGATAATGATCTCTGCGATGAGACAAAGTGTTTCTGAGAGAGACTGCCAGAAATGAAGAGTATGAGTAAGACAGTGGGGTGTTTTTCCCCTGCAGAAAAGCACTGTGTTCTGTAGCCCTAAATGTCAAATTAAACAGTAACTTTCAAGTATAAATAAAATTTGAAATAGGCAGTATCAACTGTGGAAAGCTGGAAACGTTGTAATAACATACTGGAAAAAATGAGATTTTTGACTCCCTGTTGTGTTGGCTGTATAAATGATTTGGAAGAGCAGGTGAACAGTGAGGTAATGAAGTACTAATTTATTCAGGGTAGTTAAAGGCCAGCTCTAAAGAATTGCACAACGCTCTTACAATCCTGCTTAACTAAGCCACAAAATTGTAAATGAATTTTGATGTAGATAAATGTGAGTGCGCCCATGGGAATGGAAAACATGAGAAAATTACGGTTCTACCATGCTAGGTTGTGACCTGGCTCTTGGCCCTTACTTGTATTTCCAGGATCATCTTCCCGTGGGTCACTCTGGGAAGGCAGGAGCCTGATGCTCAGTAGGCCTAAGCAGTGCACAGCAAATGGAGTGGCAGGTGTCACTAGGGGAAAGACAAAGGACAAGTCACAAGACATCGCTGTACAGTGTGTGCCTGCATCTCGTGTGTTTGGAGCAGCTCTGGATTACCGAACAGCGTAGTTAAACTACAAGACTGTTCTGAATGCTGTGGTAAACCATGAGGAAAGTTTGCAAGAATTCAGAAAGTGAATCTGGGAGAAATCCATTGATAGCAAGTACAAAAAATATACTTGGCTTAGAAAGTTCCTCAACTCCAGGTTTTTCTATTCCTCTGTTTTTAAAAGTAGGAGTTAATCCTAATCTACCAAAAAGCTTGGCTGTATTATGATGATGATGGTTGTTTATATGATAATGGTTGTTTATATAAACGTAGTGAGATATTAGATGTTGGTTTTGAAATGTTAGAATGCAAAAAACACCCCCCCCCCCCAAAAAAAACCCCCAAAATCAAAAACAAACCCCAAGCAAACCTCATCCAAACCCCAGCTATTCTATAAAGTCCTCCAGGCTGACATGCAATGTTATAAGTAGTTATTCCTAAGAAGAAGAAAAATATTCTAATTGAAATCCTTATATTAAGGGGGAAGAAATCATTAAGAATTTTCTTGGTGGGGCCTGTGAGGGTGAATGTTGCCTGGCTCTGTGGCGAGCCTTGAGCTAACGCAATCTACCAGATGTTGGGGTTATTTTCAATTCTGTAAATGAGTAAGCCTTTCCTTGGGCCCAAGCCTCCATGGAAAGGAATTAAGGGAAGGAAAAAACATCAATAATAAAAAGGCAAAGGCAAGCAATACAGCCTCCTCTTTGAATGATAGCCTTGTCCGTGCATCATGGTTAAACTTATCTTTATAGAGCTCCTTGGTATTTGTTTGGAAATAGTGTGTTGTCTGTTACTGCTGCAAGAGAGGTTATTTGTTGTTTCTGGATGTGGTTTTATTTTGTCCTTTTCTATTTTTAATTAATTGTACTAGCCTGTTATTCAGAGAAACGTGCACATCCCTGTTCTGTCCTTGCCTTATAGATGCATTGATTCGGTGCTTGTGTTTTGCCATTAGGGTTTTTCAAATATGTGCTTCTGAACACTAAAAGGCAAGGCAAAGACTGTCTTTCAAGTACTGCATTTGAAATGTCATTTCTCAGGTAACCAGGCAGAGTTAAATGATGTGAATGGCAGACTTCACTTCTTAGTGATGGAAAAAGAAAGCGGAATGCAGCGTGATTGCAGGTTGATCTTGAATTCCAGAGGAGAGGGCTTTTAGCTCTTTCTATTAACATATGTATATATATTTTGCTTTTTGATAGTCATTGTTTTCCCTGTGGCAAGCTTTTTGCAATAAATACATCTTCAGTGTGCTTCCATGTTGTGTATTGCTGGAAAATGTGAGAAGTTTGTTCAGCTAAATGAATTGCTAAGAGTTTCATGCAATGCAGCTCTTCTACGGATTATGAAAAGTGATGCTTTATTCCTTGCTTATAGACCTGGTTCCTTGCATGGAGAAGCAGCCCTTCTGTGCTAAAATATCTGTCAGTTACATCTAACTTATTTTGAAGTTGCTGTATTTGAGCATTACTGGAGTTGTGATTTCACGATGTTCATCTCATTATTGAGTCTGAAATTCCAAAAAGAGCAAATTTGAAAGCAGTCCAACGTGCATCCCAAAAATTTCAGGATGAAGTTTGAGGTAAGAGGGACTGCTGTGGAAACTAGATCAGTTCTTTTTTGCCAAGGATTTCTGCCAAGGCCCTTCATTTGTAGAGGAAGGCTTAATATGTTTTATCTATGTTGTCTCAACATACAAAAAATCACAGTCCCTCATAGGAAGAGATGGATATGCAATATTTTCTTTCCATTCTCTGGGACTTTGTGAACCTCAGAGAACCCATTCATCATCCCCTGCCTTGCGTTTGCTGTGAGGAACAACATTTTCTTCTTGCTTGCTGGATTAGCACAAACAATTTTTACTTTTTTTTTTTCCTCTTGAAAACAGAGCTTCATACATAGCTTCTAGCCAGGAAACATTCTGGGATTCCATTTGGAAGGTTTTAAGCTTGGGGTGGATGGGGAATAGACAAACAAGTTAACTTGCTTGACATCTGCTGCTAAAGTTGATGTACATAAATGTGTCAAGATTATTTTGGCTGCCTGCAGAAGAGGGAACTACTAAGATCATAAATTCAGTAGTGTTTTGTTTGTCCTGTTGGCCAGGGTTGCTGATTCAACTGATGGTTGCTAGTTAAGAGTTTGTGATTTTGGATTAATGGACTTCCTGTGTATCTGCCCCTGACTATAAGCATGGTAGATTCTGATGGTGATATCGCCAACATACGAAGTTCAAAGGCAGGACTAAAGTAATTTAGAAATCACTTTCTTTGTAAGACTGAGATTTTAGTAAGTAGGTGGGTTTTTTTCCCCAAAGGAGTTTAATCAGAAGCAATTAAGTTTGATTGTAAAGCTTTAAATGTAGAACTTATCCTTCCGAATTTGCCATTACATATTCATTTTAATATTTAAATATCTTCAAATTATTACATCAGGAACATGAGTTTTAAGATCTTCAGATAATGAAAAAAGACTGGATATCCATGTACTGTCTTTCTTGAATGTATCCCACAGAACACAACCATTAAACAGGTTTGAGTTTGAACTCAGTGGCCTTAAAAGTATGGTAACTGCCTTTGCACAGCTGAGTCTCTTGGTTTTCAGATTTTCTCCACAGGCTTTCAGTAAGGTTAGACCTATACCAGATAACATCAGGGCAGGGGTCTTGAGATGATGCAGGTTTTGCCAAAGCGCATGTCTGATGGTACCTTGGGTAGAAAATAGTAAGAATGCAAGAGCCAAAAAATTAATATTACTAAAAATTAATGTGTTTATTTAACTTTCAAGGTTTAATTAGGACATGCTATACTGAACTAGCATGAGGAAGGTTGGAAACTATAACATTATTTGCATCTAGGGGAGCAGGGGGATAGATCTTTTAGACCCACATTCCTCCTTTATGGATGATGTTGCAATTAACCCAGCAATCTTTGAGGTTATTGTTAGTCTAATCCTTAAACCAGGAAAAATATGGAAGTTTTTCTGTGACAACATGATTGACAGTGATAAAACTTGAGAAACTGGAGTTTGAGCTTTCTAACTTGCTTGCATCTGCATAAGGCATGGATTCTTTGGTGCTTTGGGAAATTCCCAGCGGCAGTCTTGGACTTTGTTAATACACATTCAAGAAATTAAGCACAAAGGATTTTGTTTCTTGTGTGCTAAATCCTACTTAGTAAACATTAGTATCTTTATGTTCTTAATGCTAAGATAATATTAATCTTAGAAAAGCCTTTGTGTCATACGAATATAATATATAATACATTTGTACTTGCTTTTAACTTACATGCAGGATTTTCTACTCTATCAAGTTGCAGAGCAATTTGAGACTGCTTGATTCTGCAGAAAATGATTCAGTTGAAGTGCACTTAATTTAATCTCCTCTGTTTCACTGAGTATTTGATAAAAGATAATTGAAAGTGCTTCAACTTGTGCTCAAAGTTGTAGTTAAATCAGGCTTTGGTTTGCTTTTTTTTTTCTGCACCCTCTTAAAGGTCAGTGGATCTTATTTATAATGTGAATTATGCTGGAAAGTAAGCCATTTATGGACTCAGTTCAGAACTGATGGAGCACTCAGTTAAATGTGCATCTAAAATGTAGTTGTTGCATTAATCTCTGTCTTACAGTGGGAACACCGAATTGATAATACAGGTAAGGTATTGCTGGCTGCCAGCTGGCTAATAGTTGATTCAATATCCAATGAATTCTAGATTTTCCTAACAAGTGTCTTTTAATTCATTTGTAAAAGTAACTCAGAAAGGTTTGGAGGAACACATGAAAGGTTGGAATTGGTTTTGCTGTGAATTCAATAGACAGTAGTTTGCTGGAAAGCAAACTGGTGCTGGTTCTGACTTAGCAGTTATCGTCCCAGTCATTACCATCATCTTGGTGCTAAAAAGAGTGAAAAAGGTAACTCGTCTTACTTGCATATCCACAGGGTTTTTTTTGGTGGTTTTTTTTGTTTGTTTGTTTTTGTTTTGGTGTTTTTGTTTTTGTTTTGCTTTGTTTTTCCTCAGTGTTTCTTTACTGCCTGTAATGCAGCATAGGGTGTTCTATGTTTTCCCCCCAGAAGACAACACTAGAAATACTAACCTATCTTCAACACAGCAAATTTCTTCCCTTTTGTCCACCACTGTTTTTGTTAGGAAGTAGTCTCACACTTGTCTAACAAAATGGTTATAATTTTATTAAAGACTGTTCTTTAAAGCTATTCAGGAAAACAAAATGTCTCAAAAAAAGAAAGATTAGATATGGTTTGAGCAGAACAGTCAAAGATTAACAAAGTTTGAAGGAGCTAGATTGAGGAAAGAAAAAACTTTTAAGCAAATAATGACTGTAATTAAATCTATTATTTTATAGTTTAGATGAAATCTAATTTTTTTTTGCCGGTTGAAGTGAAACATATTCTTCTCCAAATAGGAAACCCCCTCCCCAAAGCAACAACAACAGCAAAACCACCCCACCAGCAAGTTTCTTTTCACAGACTGCAACAGATTAGGTGGCCACCAGTGAGGTGGTAGGCAGAATGCATGGAACTAGCTGAACCTGGAGTGCTAGCTGGATTTTGGAGAGTAATAGCTACACACACCTCCACACACACACTCAGGCCACAGTAGTTTATTGCATTGTAGTAAAAAGATGTAAATCAGACTTCAGTGTTCAGAAGATAGACAGTGACTCGTTTTCAAAACCAAATTAGATGAAAATCATTTATGCCTTTGCAGCTCCCATTGAGATTTTCTGTGTTAGGTGAAAGGAATCAGTCCTGTTAAATAAGTTTTGTGGAAAATACAGCTTTCTTTTATAGTAATTTTGATGTTTTAGTATATGGGGAAGGGAGGAAGCAGAGTAAGAGAGGCAGATTCTGCAGTCTTTTTAGATGCGTGTTGCTAGAAAAGTGTGAAGTGAATGGCAAAAGATAGGCTTTGCTCCATATTAGAACTGGAACCTGATTAATGGACTGGGGGCATTTTGGTCTCAAATAGTCTTTTTTTTTTTTTTTTTTTTTTTCTGATGTTTACTGTATAGTCTACAAGAAGCAGGTTTTAACAAGTACAGAAAAATGGGTTTGTGTATCTGGTCATAACAGGCTTTAGGGGAAAAAACTTATTTTCAGTGCAGAGGTGATTATTGATCTCTCTTGACTAATTATAAATTTATTTATCCTGAAGCCGTTTTATTTTTATACTGGAATATTTTATCTTTTTGATGATGTTCGTATACAATGTATTAATAATGCAACTCTAGCTGCATTTACAAGGAAGTAGTGTAGGCCATTCTGGAAAGCTGCAGTTAAGTCAGGAAAAGCAGATATTTCACTCTGCTTAGTATCTGTTTTGTCAAAAATATTAAAAAAGCTATTAAAAAAAGTGTGGAAGCAAGTTTAAATATTGTTTTGGCTCTCCAGTGGTATTCCTGAGGAGCAGTTAGCAGAATGGGAGGGATGGGAACTGCTACCATCTCACTAATTTGTTCTATGCTGGAAAACTTATTAAAAAACTAGATTATTAAGTTGGAAATAAAGGCATTCTGTACGTTTTTGAATGTGTTTTGAAGACCTTCATAACCGGGCAAATGTTTTATACCTGATAAACAATTAGTCTTTAAGGGAAGGAGGAGACAAGCATCTGTCCGTCAGTGGGCCCTTACCGGCAATGTCTGCCTGGGTTTAATTTGTTTGTAAGCGCTTTATTTGTGCAACATAGAGGGCTTTTGCAAGACTCATCTTCTCCCTCAAGTTCTCAAGTCACTCTTATCTGGTGATAAAAGATAGCATTTCAGTACTTCAAGCTTGGAGCTGCCCGCTGTCTTTCCATAAAATGTGAGAGACTCCTGTGTTCTCCTCTCAGAGCAATATTGCTTCAGGAGATAATGGCTTTGCTGAAGATAGCTCTGTGAAAGGAGGCAAGGTTGCTCTAGTGATTTGGGTCCAAGTGAACGAAGCCTATACTGAGGAGTTTCTTCTGGTATACCCTTTGGGTATAATGCCTTATTTTGGAAGGTTCTGAGGATCCAAATTGCCTGCGGTACTCACAGCCCTGAGATGCATTTCTTTTTACCTATTCCCTCAAAACCTTCTCACACGGAATAGATCTTCCTGGTGATTGTGTGCTTTTGTGGGTTTGCGCTTGTATTTGTATTGATCAAGAGTTAGTATAGTTTAGAAGCCTTGCAGCCATTCGGTGTGTTTGCTAGATATGGTCCTTGGGGCTTTTAGGAGCATGTGGATTAGTGTCCGTCACCTTTCGAATTCAGATGGAATTTCGTGCGAAGTAGTGAGACTTATAAGACACATACTCACCCAAACTTTTACAAAACTAGTTTAATTTCTTAGGGCAGCCCTCTCAGAAGTGACCAATTGTTCACATCAGTGCAGAGGAACGTTACCTGTCAGCAAACCTGGAGAAGCATTTTTACTTTTTCAGCTGTGTGTGATGTGGATTTTTTGGTGTCAAAAGGAAGTGTAAGTCACTATGTCCTTTGGTACTTCTTTGTAATTCTGTATAGCTTTAGTAGATAAAGTCTGTAATCTGTAAAGTTTTCACTTATGTGCACGCAAACACAGGCCGGTGAGTATTTAAGTTCATTTCAATTTCTGTAATCGTAATTCACTCCTTTATTATTAAACAAGTAAGTGTGTGTAAAAAGGGCGTCAGCAGTTTGTCTTGATACCACCATGGTGTGTATTATTTCCTTGATAGATTGTCTGTAAAATACAAAACATATCAGAGAGTTTTGTTTAGAATAATTGTGTGTAGATAGGTGTTATAAATACTTCATGTCTGTGTGCAGTCTCTGTCCTCCTTACAAGTGCTAATGCTCTTGCTGCAAATGGTGTTGGGTGACAAGTTAGAAATCACTTCAGGAAGTGTAATCACTGTAATTTATGCAATTATTTTGAATGGTGCAGAACTGAATGTATTTGAAAAAACCCTCCACAAACCCACAAAACCTCTTGATACAGGAAATTTGTAAGGCCCATTGCTCCGTTTGGGATACCTCTGCAGATTGTAAAGGCTCTTCCCTTTGTTACGCTGGTCCCCAGAGTAGCTGTTGCCTTGGCCACAACATATGCAGAGAAGTGGTACTAGCTGTGCAAATCTCCATGTACCTTTCAGGTCACTAAGGCAGAGATTTTGACTCTGCCTTCCACAGGTTGAGCTTACAACCCAGTGAGGCTGTGCCAAGGGTTTTGAATGCATGCTGCATTAGAAATTTGCCTTTAAAACAGAATGCAAGAGAAGACAGTTCCAAATCCCTGAATATTCCTAAATTTTTAACGCCTTGGGAGTTATCTGTTTTTACGTTGGTATTGTTACTCCATTTGATTTTAGAGGCCAGTAGTACACCAGAGGTCTTGGAAATGGTTTTATGTAGAAGTCTGTGAGAAGTAATTTTGTTGATCATTGTTTCCTTAGGCTTTATTAAAACCGTTACATAAAACTGCAAAAGAGTTGAGCAGACAGGAGAAAGTCTTGTGTGTGTGGTTACAGATCTGTTTTGGATAGGTTCATTTGGTTCATGAAATGTGCCTTTTGTCTGCAGGTCTTTATTAGATAGTGCAAGCCCATACCTCAGCATGAGAACTAACTGTGCTCTTGGAAAGATGCTGCTTTGATTTTCAAGTAGCAGGAACTAGACCCTTGAATCTATTTGAATGAAACAACCCCATGTTCCACTTAAGTCAGAACTGTTTTCCTTGAGTCAGGATGATACACTGAAATGAAGTAATGCATCTAACAATGCAGTAGTCTCTGAGAGAGAAAAGCCAAGCATCACATCATGGATTGGAGGTGCTAGGTTGTGATTATGGTATGCTTCTCCAGGTCCTGCTTTCCTTCATTTTAATAATATATAATAATGTAGCAGATCAGCTATATTAGTTAGATCAGTAATGTCAGTATAGTGATCTATCACGCAGGTAAAGTCCTGTTTCTTGCTAAGGTAATTTAATAAAAAAATTCTGATAAGCCTTACAGGTAAGGTCATCTCTTGATAATACAATGAGTGAATGGACTTGAGAGATTAAGAAGCAGTGAAATGTATAGGCTGTGTCTTGTCATTTGCAATCCATGGGCGAAAGGACCTGCTTATATATTTCCATGATAAACAGCATCTGAGGCTTCTCCTCTGGCTAACGGTCCTTACTTCCGTGTATAAGCAGAAATCTAATAAATTTGAGTTATTTTCTAGAGCACTTGAATCCTGTTTGCTGCTTTTGCTTTTTATGGTTCCTTTTGTGAAAAATATCTTAATTTATTTGTCCAAACATTCATTATCAGTATTAATCTCTATTGATATTAATACTACCATGCTGCAGTAATAACTTGCCCAGTTGTTCCTCTGTTCTTCTCCTCCCTTAATCTTGTAGCCATACCTTCATCTCAGGCTAGATAAACCTTGAGTTCAAGGAGGAGTAAGAGTTCTTATCTCTGGGAAGGTGCACTAATACTCTATTACTTCTTCCTGGAGGAAAAAAGAGTTTCCTCAGCTTATCTTGAAAAGTTAACTGCTTAGTGTGAAAGAAGAATTTGGACGCCTTAGGACCAGAGAAGTTATTCATGCAGTAGTGGAATGTTGCCATCAAGATTCCTGATCCTGCGACAGATGAGGCCATTTTTATGTCTAGGGAACCACTGAATGTCAGATGTGGAAGTGGCCTAGCTGAAGGCATGAGTTTAGTTTCCTGGATGCCTGCATCTGCCTGGGCTGCAGCATCACATTTCCTTTTCTTGTGTCTGATTCAGGGCTTTTGAGTCATCTGTGGAAAAATATTTTGGTCTTGGTCAAGGTAGGGGAAGATGGTATTGAGCTAAGGTCTCTAAGCCACAGCACTTCACTGGGTAAGTGGCTGATTGAAATATCTTTTAATCTTGGTTTGAAATAACAGTGACCTGTTCTGCATTAAGGGATTTGAGACCCAAGATGTGACTGAAAGTGCCTGATGCCACCTCACCATTAGCAAATGAGAGGCCCATTTTCCTGGTGTCTCTGTGGTAACTGTGCTCCTTCTATGTTTTTTTTGTTTGTTTGTTTGTTTGTTTTCTTTTTTTTTCTTTTTTTTTTGGAGGGAGAAGTGTGCTGGGAGTCCTGTTCTGCTGTGCCGGTCTTCAGAGAGGCGTCACACAGAGTCACCATGACCAACACACGATGGTGCATGACAGAACTGAGCACCCCAGTGCTGAGCTCTTTCTGTGTGTTCTGTCTGTTAAGTCACTGGCAAGTGAAAATTGAAATGCTTTTACACAAGAGATCTGGGAATAAAGCACAGGTGTCTGATTCTCGCACTGCCTCATTAAGCTGTTTTTTTTTAAACTCCAGTGTTCTTCTTAAGAACAGGATGTTTCAGAGAGTATGAGCAAAATGGTAAATTTAGACAGATTTATTTTTATCTAACATTTATTAAGCAACATTTGAGATTTGAGGGAAGATATGGTTTACAAAAGATAGAAAAGCGTCTGTAATAAATAAAAGGAGGATTTGGGTTAAATATCCTTTTAAATACAGGACTAGAAGCTTTTACTGAGGGCTTTGAAACTATTGCTGCCACGTATACCCAGAGAAGAAAAAGAACAGTTTAAAAAAAATAAGAGGGCCTATCAAACTATGTAATGTTCCAATCAACAAAAACTTGCCTTTTAAAAATGTTAATTTTTTTTTCCTTACAAATTCTGCATGAGTTACTTTTAAAATAAAAACAACTTTTTACAGAAGTCCAGGTTAGTTGATGGAAATAAATGTGCTTTGGTGATGAGTCCAGGGCAGAAGTTCCATACGGATGTTCTGTGATTCAAGTGCTGGTAGAGGCAAGCCATGAAAACCAAACAAAAATACCAGGGCTGATTCACACCCATGTTACTTGAGATTAATGTCAGTGTCACTGGCTTTGGTTTGGTAAGTTTTATTTAGTCATTGTGAGCAGGCTGAACCCATTTTCAAAGCTCAGTGTGATCTGTTAATGCTGGATTAGAAAGGACGTTTGTTTAATGGCATTACAGCAGCCTAGCACAGTGGTGAATGTGGTCCATAATCTTTAGTATTGATCTGTGTGAACTCTAATAACATCACAGGAAAATTAGACCTTTGAGCATGTTGGAAGAAGAACAAGTTGTATATGAAACTATTCATAGCAGTCTCATGGAAGAGTTTCAATTCTTTTCATCAGGAGAGAGACACCATTGCTTACAGGGCCTGTGGAGGGCTGACTTTGCCTTCTGCTCATGCCTCTTCTGTAAACGAAGGGCTGAATTCACCTATTAAATCTTCTAGTTTGAACCGGGGTATTAGTTTGGACTGGTAAGCAGTATCTCTGATATCAGGCAAGAAGAAACAAATTATACTAAGCATTTGCTAAGTTCCAGGAGAATCCAACCATTTCAACTCTTTGAGGTGGGTTTTTTTTTTTTTCAAATATGACTGTGTAATATGAAGTGTGTGTCCCTAAATCCTAA
Organism: Cnemophilus loriae; assembly: GCA_013397755.1. Taxonomy (NCBI): domain Eukaryota; kingdom Metazoa; phylum Chordata; class Aves; order Passeriformes; family Corvidae; genus Cnemophilus; species Cnemophilus loriae. The sequence continues at coordinate 264,495 of VZTF01008266.1, read as the reverse complement.
CGCAGACAAAGCCAAACCATGCTGTGAGGACTGTTAGTATCTAGAGGATTAACTGCATAGGAAAAAAAGAGACCTTTTAATGTTGCTGGTTTTCCACGTATATGACCTGACCCCTACCCCTAAATAAGAAGGGGCTGTTATTGGATCAATAATAGGTGTAGCCTAGCACAAATTAGTTTTATTATATAATCAGGTGCAGATTTTTTTTTTTTATGCCTGTGTTTCCTGTCTGTTGATTATGGCTGAAGAAGCAGAATTCAGTTGTAGTGGAATTCTGAAGTGATGTTTTTCACACCAGTAAGTGCAGAGCTTGGCCAGTTCCTTGTACACCATAAACCAGTGTGAGTCAGTACAGATTCACTCATCCAGAGGTATGCTGATTTAAAACTTCTGTCAAAGGCAAGAATGCTACTAAAACAAGCAAAGCTCTTTGGGATTAAAAAGAAAAATCAAAAAATTCAAACAAAACCTGAAACAAACAAAACACCCACACATCAGTCGCTGTTTCCAACTTCTTCTTAAGGTTAACTTGGCTCCAGCTACACTTGATCCTTACACATACTTATATTTGTATGGCTTATTCCTTTAGACTTGTCTGACTGATTTATGAGGTGCTGGTGTAGATCTGCTACTTACTGCATGCCTCATGATCAGCAAAATAATAAACCAGGTTAATATTTACAGGTCAGCATGACTTTTTGATTTAGTTCACAGGGCATAGTTCAGACATTAATGCTTTAAATGTTTTTCACATCGTGATACTTATTGACTTAGGTAAGGTGTTTGAGTTTTTTATTTGTTTGTTTTCTCGAAAGTTTGCTTTTTAAAAAAATTTCAAATAAAATAAAACTTACACAGTTCAAAGATGCTACTTGCAAGTCCTTTGGTCAGCATTCAACAACTTAGAACCTGGAAGAGACAGGCAGTAAAGTACCTTGGTCTGTTATCATCCCTACCCCCTTGTCTTTGCCCTTTAAGGCTGCATGTTCTTTGGGAAAGTTACTAATTGCTAGGTGCCAAATAGCCCTACATTTGAAATATAAGATGTATTTTTTAAACGATTACTTAGTAATGCTAGAAGGAATTTTCATTTCCTCTGCCCAGTGAACTTCCTTGTAGTGGTAAGAGGTGTGCTGGTGTTTCTTGTTCCAGGAATCAACTTCTGCAGGCTGACATTTAAGCAGAGCAATTTCTGTAATGTGGCATTTAAGAGATGTTACAAAACAGAGTATCTCCAAATAAAGGCTGTTTTACCTGCACTTGCTCATTTCTCCTTTTAGGAGCTCAAAGCCAGGCTGGATGGGGCTCTGAGCAACCTGGTTTAATTGAAGGTGTCCCTGTCCATGGCAGAGGGGTTGGAACCAGATATGCTGTTTAAGATCCTTTCCAATGCAAACCATTCTATGACTCGTTTTAACCAATTTGTGTGACAAGTGTCAGACTGTGCACAGTGGTCAATTTTTGGAAGCTAAATCTTTGTTGTATTTAAACCTTGCCCTGACAGAACAGCTTTGGAAAGGAAATGGCGTTTGCTTCCCTGCCCTTTTGCATGTTGTTGGAAACTTTGAGTTAGTCCTCAAAGCTAAGCTGATTTCTGACCAAACTTGGTAAAGGTACCTCATTATGCTCAGAAGATTGGAGAGGGAATTCAGTTTGTAGATGAGGAATTATTTGCTGTCCCCCTTTTAGCTACCTGTGCCATATAAGAGACTGAAATTTGGTAATGTCAACTGCTAAAGTTGAACCAGAAAATCAGAAGAAAATGGTGCCATAAATGTGGATTGATACCCAAAGGTTTTCCAGGTCCTAGAATCGATTGTTTGGGGTTTTTTCCCAGTAGATTGAAATAATGTCATATGCAATCACTTCCTAATTGCCTTCTATTAGGAACAATAACGAAGCTTTACCATTGAAAAGAAATGATCCATCACTGAAGTATTTTGGGGGATGGAGGACTGCGCCTGATTCCTTATCTAAGTCTTGGAAGACCTTTGGTATTTTCCATTGTTACAGGGTTCTTTTTCCCCTGACTGTTTTCTCCGAATGAATTGTTCCTATAAAGGAATTTAAACTCTGGGTAATTATTGTTCTCTGTTCCAAAAGCTAATAAAAACAAAGCTCAACAGTATTCAGTTTGAGGCCTATGGAAAAACTTGGGTGTAACAAAGTAGAAAAACAAACTTTTCTGATGAGGCCAGGAAGCTACGATCACATTTTCCAGTTTTTACTGTATGTGTTGGTCCTAACTGGGAATGTTTCCTGTTGAACTGAATTTTTCCTCTCCACTTTATTTTGTAGTTGGTTTTTTATCCATGAACTGTGGACAAGAGTGGATCGTAAATGTCAAAGATACTTACATATGATCTCAAACACAAGGAAAAAATACTCTTTTGTAATATTTTATAGAGATGTTTGTTGTTTTGTGCTCTTTAAGACTGATAGGATTTGTTTGTTTATTCCAGTAGTTGGCCAAAAGATACGCTGGGAATGCTGCCAGTATATAACCACATACACTACAATTTGGTATTTCATACAGACCCATTTCTTTGAATTAGGAGGCTTTTCTTTCATGCAGTTTTTTTAAAGAGTACTTCCTTCCCCTTTCCAACCTGTACCTCTTTCTAGGTTCTCAGGGTTCCTATGCTCTCTGATGTGCCTGTTGTCTGTAAATGTTCTGGAAAAATTCTGATGTCATTTTTTTTCTCCGACTTTTTCTGAAAAACTGAAAAACATTTTTATTGCTAATTGCTTGATAATGATTGAAGATTAGAGTTAGATTTGGCTTCTTACAGAAATACGCATTTATCTATGTTGCTGATATCAGTGCTACAATTTATTACAAAAGTGTTCGGAGTGGTTGAGATGGGTACATGTCAATCAGTTCACCAGTCGAGAGTCAAACCACCAAGGGAATCTTGTGTGTTTATTCAGGCCTTGGTGGGTTTTATTACTGTTCTTCATTTGAGCCAAGAGTTAGAATAATGGGCCACTGCTCTAAACTCTTTGAAGAACCTTTGTGTAAATTCTTCTTTAGGGTTTTTAAAGCTTCCTGTGGTGAATATAAAGAAAAGAAAATAAAATCCTATAGCAGTGTGTGTTGTTTTTAACGGAATTTTTTTTAAGTGACTGAAGGTTGTTCTTTCCAAGTATAATTTGACCTGAGTTTATGAGGAGATTGGTTATGCTCTTTTAAAGAGTTGAAGAAAAGTGTTGCTATATACTTTTCTTATTGTTAGGTAATTGTGTATTCTGGAGGAGGCCAGTAATGCCATGAAAAGACCACAGCAATTCCTGAAGTGGTGGGAAGTTGTAGTGCTGTAGCCTTTCATCCTGTGAGAAAAGGCACCTGGCATCCAGCCAGGGGCAACCGATCACGCTTCAGCTTGGTAATTAGAAATGACAGGATTTCATCCCCATTCTGTAGTTCCAAGTTAATGGTGACTGTTGTGTCACTCGTGTTTGCAAGAAGATCCCTGTATGTCCATCAAATTGGCAGAGGCAGTTGAGAGGAGGTCCTCCTGTCAACAACTTACGTGTATGGTTGAGAGCTACCAACAGAGCTCGTGGCACAATGTGCAAGTCCCAGCTTCACAGCTGGTCAGAGGCAGCCTTCTCCTGTGAGGTAAGAAGGTGCACAGGGGTGAGACTTCATCCTTCACTTGTAAGTTTGAGGCTCAGATGCTGCAAAGGTATTTTGCTTCCTGAGGTATTACAGAGTTATGCTGCATGAGGACTGCTTGTAGTATGCTAGAATGGGTTGTCTTAGAGTGGGACATTTCACTGAAGGAGTGGAGCCTACTGAATAGAAGGTCACAGCCTTAGTGTCTGGAAAGAACATGGCAATATGTTGGGATCAGTACATGGTTGACACAGCCCTTCCTTTTACAAACACTGTCCTAGCATAGCTTCTGTCCGAAGTTAGGCAAGCTTCTCTGAGGCAATTCTCTTTGCGATTATGTTCCCCAGTTATGATTGAAGTGTCAGAATATATTAAAAATAGTCATCGGAACTGGGATATTTGATGAAGTCTGTTTTGTTACTTTTTAAAATTTTTTAGTTCAAGCTTTTGTACATCAAAAAATAATGCTAGCATGTGTCATCTCAGTCTTGTGAGAAGCACAAGTTTCCTTGCCAACCTGTAGTACCTTCTGTTTTTTCTAGGCCACAGGTGTTACTGCCTCTTGTCAAGTGGCCTGTTTTCCGTGTTGTCGGCTGAGAGATCTGTGAAAGGAGCTCCTTTCTCTTTTCTCTCTAAATTTGGTATATGTGGGCTTTGTTGAGGAATGACTCTGTCTGCTCCCAATTCAGTTCACATACAGGTGCTGTTACTCAAAGGTGTCTTCATGCAACATTCTTTTTGATGAACTTTCTTTATGCAGTATTGACTGGCTTGCCCAGTGAAAACCTCAGCTTTCTGTGAAGCAAAATGCCTTGCTCATGAGTGATGTTAATTTAATTACATCTTTTAGCAAATACGGTTGTGAGCACTTCTGATTACACTGCAAGAACTTGTTGGCAATGAAGAAAAAATCATGCTAAATTTCTATAGGAATCCTCATAGCTGCTTCTTATTTTATACCGTAGATTTATTTTCCAGATTCTAATTTCCAACACTTTCACCATCTGGTGAGCAGATTTAGTAAAAACAGTCCTCAAATACGTCATGTCTTAAAATAGCAGGTGAAAGCTTGATCTTTTAGAGAGAGATTGCCAATTCCAGTGCCTACTCTAATGACAGTAGCTAATGTAAAATGAAACCTGATAGTTTTTGTTAGAAAACATCAGAACATGTGTTCCACTTTTAGCTCCACTGAGATGATTTTGGTTTGGTTCTTCTGCTGTCATATGAATAGTTGGATTTTTTTTTTTTTAATCAGGTATAGACATATTTTCTTGCCAAGTACACAAAAAGCTAATAAGAACTTGCACATGTTACAAATGCTGTAGTACAAAATTTTATATTGAAAAGAAATTTTGTCTTCTGAATAACTCACCTTTTCTGTATGGTACTCCTAAAAAGTACCTGCTAAGGAAATAATGTACAGGTTAAAAACGAGATCCCAGTGATTCAGTGTGTCTGAATGGTTGAATCTGTCTCCAGAAAACTTGTGTATGGAGATGAAAGCATTGTCCATGTGGTGCCTGAGGAAATCTGTGGAGGGAGGATGTTTGTGACTTGAGAACTCCATGTCCTGCATGGCTGAGCATTTTTGGCAGTGCCCTTTCCTTTTTCCACCGCTTTGGTGAGCCCTGCACTGCCTGGGGGGTTTCACTCTGTTCCCCTTAGCAGCTGTGGATGGCAGTGACTCATGCTCTTGTTTCAGTCTGTCACCTGAATTAAGTAGAGTTTGTGAAAAAAAAAAAATTCATCGTTCCTTCCCCTTAGGTTCATAGAAACAGTGTAAGCTAGAAGTTCATAGGCAAGTGTTACAGGAATTAGGTAATGTTAAACTAATGTCTTTAGGTTGAAAAGTTGATCTTCGGCTGCTTCTTTGTGTTGCAGCGTAGGTTTTGTCAGACCCAGTATGGTGCAGAAATGCAGAACTCCGATTAAATAGTAAAAGCTCCAGTATAGTTGTTACTGTTCAGCAGGAATGCTCAAGATTATGCTTTGTGTTCAAGCACATTATAAAATGGTTGTAGATTAGACTGCAAGACCTATTGGTTAACTATTAAAAATGTTCCTGTCTTTGAAAAATACAGATTTGTTGGAGTTTCTGAGATTATTTTTATCGTAGTTTTAGGAAATTTTTATGCATACTAAGTCTGAAAGTTATGAAGAAGCAGATGTAAAAGACCCAAAGCTGCAGTGACCTTTCAATTTTTTTTGCACCTGGGGCATAAGTGTCAATGTGTTTAATAACTTGTGCTCTAGACACTGCTATAGTGCAAGTGTTTCTCAAAATGGAGAACTGCAAATTGCCATCAGACAAATGCAGTCCATTGGGTTATTGAGATGTTAGTGGTTATTGGTGTGTTTTCCTTACAAATAAAAAGGAAAACAGTTCTTTGTCATAAAGGTATGGTGTGCTGTAAACATAGCCATACAGCATAAGTTATATAAAATTATAGGACAAGCATTACAGAGGGAGACAATTTGCAGGGAACTTGAATATTGATGAAAGAGAGTTTTCTTATGGGCAGCCTCCTCTGAGAGTATTAATTTAGTGTATAGCTTCATTTTAAAATGAATAATATATAAACAAAATAATGCTTGCTTTGCCACATGCTTGTATTTTATTTATGCATGCACACATGGTCCACTCTAATTAAGCAGAGCTCTTTATGGTTTATTTATTTGTTCCAGAGCAGCTGCTTAATATTTGAGAGAAACAGTAACGATGTCTGACCTTTGCAGTGGCTGTGTTAACGACGAGATGGATTTTGCAGGAGCCTGCAAGAACAGTAAAAGAACAGGTTGATCTTTTCCTCCATTTGCTGGAACATGCTCAAGAGACCTGAAAGCACAAGTGGAAAAATCCCCACTAGTAAGTGGTTAAAGAGGATTTTCTTGTGTTTTCAGATCTCAGGAGGATGTTACTGACTGGCTGAGGTCAAGGGTTTAAAAAACTTTGTTTCTTTGCATTTGGTTGTGGTCCATGTTTTATGACCAAACCACCAGAGTAGTATTTCACATGGTGAATAGTTATTTGTTTGTTTTTTACGCCAATATAAAGAAATTGATGTAAATGAAGTAGACACCAGTCCAGGTTTTAAGTTTTACAGAGTATGATTAGTCATGCATGTGTCTTGTGTGATGATCTTGTAGTGAGATTTGTCACTAAACTTCTGAAAATCCATCTTAGATGTAGATGCACACTTTATTGCCTCTCTCCTTTTTATGGCCTTTGCTTAATACAGATTCCTACCTTTTTTTACAAAAACATCCCCTGGGCCTGTGCCATGGTGAGGAGCTCGATGCTGGCGGTTCAGTCCCCCACTCCTTCCTCTTCCTGCCTCTCCCTGGTGGCCTCCTCTCCCAGTTCCATGCTCTTTCTCGTTGTGTATTCTGTGTGCACAGTTGGTGTCTGATGAGATTCTAGGGTTTATTTCTGATAACAGTCAAGTTTATTGCATTTGTTGTTATTTATTTATATATGCTAACACCACAGGTTTAAAAAAGCGGGAAAAAAAGGACTGGAGAAACAGATGGATACCTGTGTATTCAGATGGTAACATTGCTCTCTATAAAGCAATGGAAGTTAAATGTTTGTTGTATTTATAAAAGGATTTTGGTTGATACGGGCATTTGTCGGTGTTACTAGTAAAAATTATGTTTAACTGACTTCTGCATGAACATGACCATTTCTTACATTGTTCTTCTGTGGAAGCTCTGTGTATATGTGCATTCAAAGTTAATATTCTCATAATGGAAGATGCAATTTGTGGCCTATTCAGTCACTCATGTTTTTGCTAATTAATCATGAATCATCTGCTGTTGGAACAGTATCTTTTTTCCTTTAATTAGGTACTGGTACATCTTTGTTAGAGCTCTGCCTGCAGAACTCTTACAGTGCTGCAGCATATGTCATATTCTTTTCTGTATCAGTAGGTTTTATGTCATAGCTTTTGTTTGTTATTGTCATAGCATCTGTGTTTTGCTCTGTCTTTATAAATGTAAAAATCTACTGTCAGCATACAAGCATATATGGTAGGTACCTCAAAGTAATGGTGCCCTGCATAGGTTTGTGCATTATCATGCCTTTGGGGAGGAACAGTGGCTGTTGTCTTGCTAAGGGATGCCAGCTAATGGTATGTGCTTTTTCCCAGCCAAAGTGATTGCAGATGCGTACCAACTTTTCTCTTTCCTCCTTCCTCCACACTGGAAATGCGGGATCATTAGGACTAGGTAGCCTTCCAGTGTTTTGTTTTTGTAAAAAGAGGATGGAGGCTTGGAGAACTGCTGAGCTATCACTCACCTTCTTCTTTTTAGAAAAGATTTTTTTTTTTTTTTGTGTTGCATAATAAATTATTTATTTCATAAATTTTCACCTTCTCCCCTTTCTGGCTCTTGTTTAATTCTGAGAGCAGTCAGGCTTCAGTGTATTTCAGATACCCACATTCATCAGTCCCCACCAGATTATTTAAGTGAATGGACTTTTTGCTGGAGCAGCAAAAAGGAAAAATAAAAAAGGTTGGAGTGGGGGGAAAGGCATTTTCTGAAGCTGTTTGTGTTAAAAATATCAGTGGGAAATAACTGCATAAAGTGAAATTTTTAATTTTCTTCTCTGTTACTTCTGGTAGTGTAAGAGAAGAGTGCTTGGTTTGAACTTTAAATAATGAGTGTGAGTTACGGATTTTTGAAGTTTGCTGATTGTGAAATTAGAAGAAAATTGAAGCTAACAGATGTATTGATCTGCTGTGTTAGGGTTTCATGTCTTGTAATGGGGCAAAGCTGCCAGTAAGACATTCTACAGGGGACAAGACCCTTTGGCAGGGACAGAGTTGCACTGCAGATGTGACCAGCTGAGACCAGCCCTGCGGTCACCTCCTGTCCCTACTTGGAGCTCTGGAACAACCTGACCCTCTTGCAGCTGTGGCAGGGATCAGTATAATTACCCTGTAGCTGGCGAGGCAGGCGCTGCCTGATGCCACTCCGACTGAACTGTGAGGGAAAGAGGGTTAAGCTGGGATAATGTTGCAGCCTCATCCTGGCAACTGACAGCATCACCTCCGAGCCCTCTCGCTCCAGCTGGCTCCAAGAGAGCAGGAACATACAAGTTGATGCCTCTGACCTTACGTGAGGACAGTACGCAGCTCACTGGTTGCTGCCATGTTGCCAGGACAACCTTCGTATTTATTCATTTATTTCCAACTTCGGTCTGATACATCCTCTGCCCTGTCCTTGCTGCAGTGGTCTGTTTGGCACCGAGGTGCACTTTGGTGGGCTTATGATGTATCTTGCGTAGCAAACTATTACTTATTCAGGGAAAACATCTTACATCCCCCTACCCAATCATTAGAGAGAGCTCTGTCTTGGATTTTAGAGTTTTAATTGTAGTGTATCTGTGCATGTCCGTGCACAGGTATTAAATATTGCACTTGTTTGTGCATTTTATGCTGTTAGTGGAAAGGATGTCAATGTTCTCTAGTTCTACCAGAGCAGTTTAAACTCTGTTCTCTCCTTTCCCTGATATTCCCATGCCTTTTGGGGGACTTGTTTGAATATATCTACCTGTAATTACAGCCTAAATACTCCTCTCAGTTTTTTTATAAGCCTGGATTACTTCTTGCATGTGTGAATAATATATCTTGCAGAATATATGTACCTCAATGGTATCTTTGGCAATCTATGTACAATTTAAACCACAAATTATAAGAGGCAGTAGAAAATCTTTGTTAACATTGTTTTGCAGCAGAGATGTGTTTTGAAATGTATCAGTAATAGAAGCTTTTCTGTAAAGAGTGACCACATATGTTTTGTTTTTTTCCACCCAGCTGTCCCATTTCCTCCAAGTCATCGTCTCACAGCTAAGGAAGTGTTTGATAATGATGGAAAACCTCGTGTGGATATCTTAAAGGCACACCTTATGAAAGAAGGGAGACTGGAAGAGAGTGTCGCTTTGAGAATAATAACAGAGGGAGCTTCGATTCTCCGCCAGGAAAAAAATTTGCTGGACATAGATGCACCTGTGACAGGTTAGTGTGCAGTTACGGTGATGGAGAGGAATGGTTGCTGGCTGGGACATGTTCGGTAATGCATTAGCGTATGTGGCTTCCTAAGGCACTGAAAGGTAGCTTGAAAAGCAGTTGTTCTCTCCAACACTTGATTTGCTCTTTGTCTGCTACCACGGGATAATGGAGGCCATCAAGCAGCTTATAATTTAGAGGAAAGGATTACATCTGCTGCGCCCTTTCTGTTTCTAAGGCAGAGGACATTTTTAGTCTTTAGAAGAAAATTAGAACTACTTTCTCAAACTTGAAAAGTTACCTGGCCTTTTGCATCAGGTATTAATTCCGTAATTTTATAGGTGTTATTTGTCATAGTAGGACTGTTCAGACATACAGACAGCATTGGGCTCTGGATGTCATGAAGTTCAACAAGTTCAAGGCCAAGTGTAAGGACCTGTATATGGCCTGAGGCAATCCCCAGCACAAATAAAGGCTGGGCAGGAAATGGACTGAGAGCAGAGGTGATGAGAAGGACTTGGGGATGTTGGCGGATGAGAAGCTCAACATGCCTTGGCAATGTGCACTTGCAGCGAGAAAGCCAACTGTGTCCTGGGCTGCATCAAAAGCAGCGTGGGCAGCAGGGCAAGGGAAGGGATTCTGCCCCTCTGCACTGGTGAGACCCCACCTGCAGTGCTGCATCCAGCTTTGGGGCTCCCAACATAAGGAGCACATTAACTTGCTGGAGCGAGTGTGGAGGAGGTCCACAAAGATGCTCAGGATGCTGGAGCACTTCTCCTCTGCAGACAGGCTGAGAGATCTGGGGCTGTTCAGCCTGGATAAGAAAAGGCCTCGGTAAGACCGTACAGCACCTCCAGTACCTGAGGGGCCCTACAGGAAAGCAAAAGAGGGAATTCTTAAAAAAGCAATGTAGTGACAAGACAAGGGAGAATGTCCTGAAACTGATAGATGGTGGGTTTAGATTAGATATTAGCAAGAAATTCTTTACTGTGAGGTGGTGAGGCACTGGTTGCCCAGAGAAGTTGTGGATGCCCCATCCCTATAAGTGTTCAAGGCCAGGCTGGATGGGGCTTTGAGCAACATGGTCCAGTGGGACTTGCCCTGCCCATAGTAGGGGAGGTGGAACTAGATGATATTTAAGGTCTCTTCCAACCCAAACCGTTCTGTGATTCTGTGAGGGAATGATGGTGTCAGATTAAGTGGAAATTTTAATTAGATGTTAAGGAAAATAAGAAGTGCAGAAAAAAAATAGCAGAATCCCAGTTTGTGTTGCCTGGGGAATTAATGATGTGTGCCGGTTGCAGAGCCCATCCTGCCTTTGACTATCAAACACTACCACCCACTCATTAATCCTCAGGAAATGCCTTATATTTGAATTTCCTTCTCTAATTGTCTCCTGCCTCTGCCTGCATTCTGAATGTATGAATGCATTTGCTTGCTCTGATGTGCCTTCCCCCGTATTTTGTTGTTGCTACTGGATATGAATGCATTTTGACAACTAATTGATCTGTGGTGTAGAAAGTTAGCTGGGGGGAAGAGATATCTAATTCCAGCCAGTTTAAACTATGAAGCCAAAGTATAAAACTTGGTTTAAGAAGGCAGGTCCTTTTGTCAATTAATTTTGCTTCTCAAGAGCCCTAATGAAAGCACAAGAAGTAGTTGTTTGCTACAGAGGAAGGGTTACCAGTTTTTATTATCAATACTGGTAGCAGTCACCAAAAACTACATTGAAATAATAAAACCTTCACTTTCAGAAAACCTTCTCTGAAACTGAGTGTAGTGTCTGGACTAGAACGATGCACAAGTTATTAAAGCTTGTAATTTTAAAAATGACATCCAACTAGAGGATTGTAGGTTGACCTGGAGAGGTAATGTGTATCGTTTTTTATATAATTATTAGTTTGACGTGCTGCTGTACAGTTCTGATGGAAAAGATGTCAATCATGTTGCAGCTCATGGATGAATAAAGAAAATCGAATGAATAAAAAGATCCCCTTAGTCGACTGAGAATAAAGTTCTAAAGATATTTTTTTTGACTCTTCAGGATAAGTGGAAGAAGTCATAGAGGTGCAGTACTATTGTCCATAACTGAGTGGTAGAAAATTCTACCTTTTTACAGATTTTCTCTCTTTTTTTCTGAGTGTGATTTTTACTTTTTTTTTTTTTTAAATCCATTGAGACATGTAGACACTGTAGGAGGACAGCTCTGGTGTGTTGTGTCCCAGCCGATCTCCACAAGCCTGTGTTTAATGTTCTCTCTCTCTCTTTTTAATTTTTCTCTTCCTTTTTTTTTTTTTCTTAAATGCATTTGAAGGTGTTGGAATTGTTCTGAATTATATTTTGGGGATTAATCTCCTGAAGTTTACCCCATTGTATAACACTGGTATAATATAAGCCTTTGATTCTTTTTTCAGTTAAGCCTACACCTTGCTTTGTTCCTGCTTTTGAAATCGTTCTCACGCAGTGATTGTGATACTGCAGCATTCTTCAGGGGGGCTGGTAGCTACTCTCTTTTAAGCCAGCGTAGGAAAGCTGGGCTCCTGATGCGTGTTAGCAGGGTAGCTGAGAAGTGCTAATCTTCTGTATGAACAAACATGAAAGCTGTAGTTATGAAAGTGATCATCAAAAGAAGGAAGAACTTAAATTGTGAGGGGGAGGTTGAGAAAGCTTGTGAGGCATGTTGTTGTGGGCCTGACAGTTTTCTTTGTATGAGTAGTATGACAGCAGGTGACTGGATAAAGAGAATATCAGTTGACTGATAATGTAGTGGAAGTGCCAGGTATACAGGCAGTCGAGAAATAACTATGGAGTAGAGAAAAGCTTTTTTCAAACATCAGGACGAAAAACAAAACCACTGACAGAGTGGATAAGAAAACAAATTTTAGGTTTTATACAAGAGAAGCAGTCTTGTTGAAGAATGACAGTCATAAATCACTAATAAACCCCCCTAATATGGGATTCTTTGTGGGAGAGGCATTCATCTTTAGAAATATATTCCTGTAGCTGGTTTATAAGATGATGATCATCAAAAAGAAGGAAAATAGAAGAGCGTAACTGTAGAAGTAATAGCACTGTGGATTATTAGAGTGATATACTTGATAAGCGCTTAAGAGTATGAAACGTTCCTTCTTATAGCCTTGTGCACCCATCCAATCATTTGAAATTTCACTTTATTTTAAGGAGTGATAAAATTGTCCTCAGAAGAAGTATCAGAGTTCTTTTTATAAGTAAAGTCATGTGCATTGAAGTGGGTACATACAAAGCCTGAATTTGAGCAAGAAAATGATAACTGGGTGCAAGTCATGCAAAGAGCCTTAATGTGGAATGCACAATGAATTATTTTGCATTTATGTATAAAACTTACTCTGTGTCTGTGGTTAGCTGGAACCATCAATGTGATTGTCATTTTGAATTAATACATTTTATTTTCAAATTTGGCAAGGTTATGAGCCTTTTGAAGTGTTTCTGATGAACCCATTTGTGAGCGTAGCTCAGATTCGCATTGTTTGCTCCATGCGTACACGCATGCACAGTTCACTGCAGGTCTGGCTTACAGCCACAGTGAGCTGTTCCTGCAGTTATTGTTACACTGGGCTGCTGCTCACTGGGTAGGAATCTGAACAGAGCTGGAAATAGGAGACTCCGAGTGCTCTGCTATCAGGACTCTTCTTGCATCTGGGAAGTGTTGAGGCAACGTTGTCTTGACTGACTTCATCTGTAACCACTTGGAGATGTGAACTTCATTTTAAGCTTATGTGTTTGATGAGGTTGATCTACCACTAGACTACAGCTGTTCAGTGGAAAGATGTCTTTATGGCAGCCTTAGAATTTCCAGTCCTGTATTATGTTCTTAACAGTATAATGACATGTGGAGAAATTGGCTCATTTTTAGTGTTTGGGGTTTTTTTTCCTAGAAGGCTAAGGAAGTATACCTCTGATCCACTCTGATGGCAATATTTACTGAAGTCATACTCCAAAGTACACTTGGGAATGCCAGATTTATAATTGACTGGGTAGCTTTAGGTAGCATTATTATAGAGGTTCATCACTATACAGAGTGATTTTTGGGCTGGTGATATACACAACCCTTTCTTTGCATGATGTCTGACTGCATGGTTTTATGGGCTCTCACTTCCAAGTCTAAAATATGCTGCTTGGGTACTGACCATTCTTAACTGCATGCCAAGCATGTGTCCCTTTGACTTCAGTGCATGGGTGGCTTTCTCTCTCTGTGAATGTATGTACATTTTTCTGAATATTATGGAATTAGCTATTTTCTATTTAAAGTTCTTTAGATTTCTAAATGTATTGTGTGAGAAAAACAAGTTTAAGTAAAACTTTTGATGGCAGTGTTGTCTTGCTTGGCTCCCAGTCTGTAAAATGGACCTTTAGCATATCTGTGTTCTGAAGACATACAGTAAATCACACATCTTTATGAGATACTGCTACACTGAGCAGTGTTGAAAGTATGTAAGCAAGTTGTCTTCAGAGTAATGTTGGTAGAAGTTTTGTAACTAAAGCACATTTTGCACAAATGAAGAGAGCACAACTTGAATTGCTCACTGCATGAGTATGGTTTGTTCCATCCATTGCATGGAAAACAATTTGTAGCATAATGCATATGCAAGAGAGGCTGTACTTGAAGCTTTAATTCTGTTACAGCCTAAATGTGAGGACTGGTCCTTTTCAAAGCAACCAAATCTGCACTTTTGGAGCTTGATAAATGGTTGTTTTCCAGCATGTGCAAAAATTACCTGCTACAACAGGTTAAATAGCATTATTAATCTCTAAGGGCTAGGATTAAAATGCAAAAACCAGAGAATCATATTGCAGAATTGAATTTCAACAGCAGAGTAGCTGATGACAACAGCCAATTTCAGCTTTGAAGCTAACAGGTTGTGCTGTATAAGCTTCCTACCTTAATGTTTCTCTGATTTTAATGTATACCTCCTTAAATGAGATACTTAACTACAGGATAGACCTAGAACTGTAAAGTGGTATATTTATCCAATATCTATCATTGTACGTCTTTCCTTGTACCTTTGAGATTATTTTCCTTGAGGGGATATAGTTAGATTTACAGATACTGAACGAAAATAGCATGATACCTCTTGCACATATGACTGCACAACTGACTAAGCTTGTAAAATGTATATGGGTGCTTTAAGATAAGTCTTTTTTTCCTGTTGATATCTATTTTAAAACATGTAACGTGCTCTTTTTTCTTGTCACATTTGACATATCTGATTTTTTTGTGCTCAGAGTGCAGTCCTTTTAGCTAGTTCTGCCCATCAGTACTAACAAGGGTGTCCTCCAGCAAAATTAAGAACACAAAAACCTAACTCGTGTGTGTGTTTATAAATCTGTGCCTTTTGGCATATGTACTGAAATGTAATGTATGAATATTACCGAGGCAGCTGCCTGTGTACAGATATTCTCTATTCTGCTTGTGTGGCTGCTACCCCAGCAGTGTCCCGTGACAGTGGTTTCTGACTTGGTGGCTGTAGCCAGGCTATGTGCAGGCACAGGGGCCAGCATCTGTGAGTCCTTCATGTAGAAAAAATGGAAAATAGGTAAAACGGTGTACACTTTTGTTTTAAAACTTCACATGCTTCACTGAGGAAGTCCTGACTCTGTGCTAGCCTGTGTGCAAAGCTTTCTGAACTGCCAGGTGCATGCAGCTTGGTAAGTGAAGAGGGGAGAACATAGGGGAAGACAGAATAAAAGCTTGTTCTTGCAGTGTAGAAAGTGTCTCAGTCTCTGCAGAACTCCTTGGCCATATTGTTTTCCTCTACTAGTCCTGTTTTTTGCAGCTCCCGTGTTTATGGCTGTGGTAGGTGCAAGGAAACTGCTGTTGCTTTAGAGCCTTTCTTGCTACTCCCTTTGCATCACATGATGTAAGGTAGGGTGTGTATGTGTTTCCAGTGGGTTTGGAAGTACTAACCTTGTGGATGCTAGGGGGAAATACACCCACTTGCACTATTATTGCAGTGTCTTTGGGTAAAAAATTCCATTGGCTTGGTTGATGTCACAGCATTATGGAGATCCAACTTAAATACTTGAATTGCTTGTAATGTTTGTATCTTCGTGAACACACAGAGAGTTTTTGCAATTCAAACTCTAAATTGATGGGAGGAGAAAGGTTGTAGGCATTTGTAGACAAGCCTGTGTGGGAAGAACTGTGACACCTTGAGTGACCTTTGGAAACTTTTGTGCGTTACAGGTCCATAAAAACTACAGAGGGAAAGCCCTTCCCTGCCAGCATGTGCCTTTATGATCTCTGTGGCTTCCAGATATTCTCTGGGTACATTATTCCATGGAATGGTAGGGTGTCCTGGGCCTGAATTTTTCCTCATCTTCCACATATATTTTTCCTTTGCCCAATTTCTCTCATTTGGTAGCATGAAAAGCTATTAGTAGGTTGCTAGTGCTGTGCAAGCTAAAACTTTGTAAGCAGCAAGAATTTCTAGCTAAAGGGATCACGGTTAAGATGAGTTAATAAAAGTATTTATGCCCACATTATGGTAAAAGGGAATAGTATTTAAAATTACATTGAATTGTAGCGTACATGTGAATGATCTGATCCAATCTGAGAGTCAAACTAAACCAGTTCTTTCTGACTTTTGCCTTTGAAGCAGTTTAAGATTGAATTTCAGCATGGAAAATAGGCAAGGCTGCTTATTAGAGACCTACAAGTATTGTAAAATCTATCCATATTAGCACAGCAGAGTTTGTCTGAAATTAACAGTTCAGTAAAAGTAATTATAGTTAAAATGTCTTTATTTCACCTTTAGGGTTAAACCCTATGTACTGTGATCACTGTTGAAGAAACTATTGAATTCCCAGGACATGTATAACTAAAATATTTACATATATGCCATGAAAAAAATCACATACACGATCAAATTGTAAAGCATTTTTGAATGGCTGGTGTCTTCAGACACACAACTCTTACAGCTTAATTGCTGTTTTCAAGTCTAGATGCCTGCAACTTCTGAGGGTAAGAAGTTTGGGGGTTTTTTTTACACTTTTCCCTTCTTTGCCATAAGACATTCAGTAAAATTATCTTTAAAAAGCATCTTTAATTTTGTTTGTGGTACTAAGAGTGAGCGTGTGATGGGGTCCGCCCTCAGAACAGGACGCTGGTTGCAGTACAACACTTTTTTCTGTATTGTGGAGATGCATGAGAGTTGCAAATGTTCCTGGTATATCAGTTTGAGTTGCTGTGCTACCAGCAACACCTGAGACCTGGACATATTTCTGCAAATTACTCTCACTCTCAGATTTAATGGCCTGCACTTAATTCTCCTTCATCATAGGAAAGTTAACTTTGCCTGGAGTGAGGGAAATGTTTGAAGTAAACTTTGACTTTTTTCTTTCTTAATATCCATTCACAATCTTGTTTGCATAGATGAGTTTTCAGCAGAACAGGTCGGAACTGGGAAGTGGAGGAAAGGGAGAGTATTAATAGCACGATCTACTCTTGTATCCATCTTGAAAACAAATGACAGTCCAGTTGTTTTTACATGTTTTTGCTATATAAGGTAGATATGCTTTCTCAGATTAATTAGACTTTATGAAGAAATGTTTGCCATAATTTTTAAAAATGTGTTAGATATACTCTTTTCTCAGCGTAGCATAAACACAGTTTGCTGTTGCAACAATTATTTCCCATTACGTTATGACTGTTGAATGTAATTAAACTACAGAAAACCTGCATTTAAACTTAGGTTAAAAATAATTTACCATATAAACATACTGTTTGAACAGCTAAAGTGAACTTGATTGGATCTGTTTTTTGGGTTGCTGATTCAAACTGACACTACTCCAGCTATTTTGCATGCTTTATTGAGAACTCATCATGCATCAAATCACTTGTGGCTTAAAGTCTGGGACTTCCGTAAGAAGGTGAAGATGTAAGGCTGTATATATTCAGATTTTTTTTGTCTGTTCCTTCCCTAAGTGCTTCTGTTGGTTCCAGATACAGATTGAAATATGCCTGCCTGCATCCCTGGTAGAACAAAGCAATTGTGTCTTGTAGCTTAATTGAGCTGCTTCAGCCATTAGCATCTGACATTTTGGCTGAGCTGATGTTTTCTAGTAGCAGCTGCTTAAGTCTATCATTATTGCCAAGACAGTGGATACTACTGATGGTATTCTTTACAACTACCTCACCTGTTCTTATAAATGATCTATCTGTGGTTCACTTTCTTTGGTGCAAAAATTGTAGTCAAATAAGCCAAACTGAAATTGTGGAATCTGAGATACCCTTCAGATATGGACCTTAATTTGATACTGCGAAATGGAAGATCAAATATATATTGGGCTTCAAGTCAGCACAGAAATTGCGTTCATTAAAAAAATAACCACCAGCAAAAATACAAAAGCAACTGCTTGCAAATATCTAAGCCTTTAGGACTTTGTTCTTGCCATCTTTTATTTAGCGTGTGGGTGGTTCATCATGTAAATACTGACAGCACAGTATAGCACATTAGCATTTCTTCTAGGACTGTTCCAAGCAGACAGAGTACATCATAGCAGTGCTGTTTATTATAGCTTCTCCAATATTTTTCTGAAACTTGTAAATCAGGGTTTTTACTTGCTTTGCAATTTTGTAGTCACTGGCACAGCTTGAGTTAGAACTGGGTCTTTGACACTTGGGTTCTTTTTTGAAAATAACCATGATGTTTGTACTGTGTAATCCTCATTAAGAAGAGAGAACCTTTGTTCTTGCCTTTTGTGTTCTCTTAGCTTTGCCCAGTTTCTCCTCCTTTTGATTCTCACCTCGGTTAATTTAACTCAGTCTTAGGTCGTAGTCTATATTAGTAAGAGATGTGGGAATGCAGTGGGATCCCTGCTGAAATCACAGTCACCCATGTTCCTCCTTCCGTCCATTTTGGATGGAGGAGCTATTGAAACGAGTAAGAACTAGAGGAGGAAGAGGGAAATTCTAGCATATGTTTGCCTTCCCCCTTGCAAAATAAAAAAAATCTACCAGTCACATGTGAACCAGAGTGACCCACTTTGTTTGAGTGTGAAATAATTGTAGAATCATGATTTATATGTATGTGAGGCTGAAAGGGGGATTGATTTGGTCTTAATCACACTGTACCTGCAACAGCTGTAGAGTGGCTGCAGTGTAGAAACCAAGAGAAGGAGTTGGAGGAGTGTGAGGGGGTGGCCTAATAGCAAGTCAGAGACAAACAGCATTTTGTGTCAGCTGATCGTTGCCATTGGAGGTACCACTGTGTTCATCTGATTTGAGAATCGCTGTGCAGAGGTGTGCCTGTGTTGTTCAGAATCAGGTTGTGCATTTGGAGCTAACACCAGCTGTCTCCTGCCCTCATCTGTGCCTTATTTTTGTATGTCTAACCTTTCACCAAAACCTGCTGAGAAGCACTGGCAAGTGCAAAGTAGATAACTAATAGGTTCCTTCTTAAAGAGATACTATAAACATACCTGTCATCACTTAGAAAGAGCATAAATCAGAGAACATTAGAAGTTGGAAATGATACTTATAGAAGGATGTTATTCTTGGGTGGGTGGTTCTTCTACTTCTTCCTGCCTTTACATGTTTTTACATTAGCATTTTAATTATTCTAAGAAATACTACCAGAGATGAGACAGATGCTTTCTCTATTTGGTTTTCTGCATTTATCTAGAGAAAACATTTCTAGAATAATTTCCAAGTGTATCTAATATCCTCTGTGAAGATACTGCCTTTTTAAATGAAAAAGAAAGCTGCTATAGTTCAAAACATTTTAATTAGTTTTTTTAAAAATAATATTTTAAAATGTTCTTTACAGCCTAAAAAATCCATGATCTCCAAATAAATGTACCAATTAGGAAGATCAGTTTTGCTGAACAGGAACATCTTTTCAATCTGCAGTTGATTTCAGAAAGTCTTGGGAAGTGTCACAGGGGATTCTGGCAATAATGTACATGATTTGTACTGGTAGTGTGTCAAGCCATAACATTTTCTTTCGACACAGGGGTCATTATGTGCATCTTTTAGGGCATTAAAACATCAAATGGTGAGTTTCAAATTATTCCTTGGTGCTCTCTCTGCAATGATTGTGTTTGCTCCTGCTTCTCCTCTTAGCTTTGGGCATCTAAATCTAGTTGAAATTCACGTATTGATACCACTTGGGGTGCTAACTGCTCCCTGATAAAATGTTTTTGATAAGTGGGGAGGATCTTACTTCTCATCCACTAGAGGAGATTCAGCAAGAAGTGAATTTTCAAGAGGAGTCTATGTCCTATGCCATTTTGTCTTTCCCTTTCTTTATTGCATATTGAGCTTAGCAGTTGAGTTGAACCTTGTGGATTGCTTGGCTTAAGTCAGTGTTGTTCCTTCTGGTGCAATTTTTATAGATCCAGCCATGTCATCTTTAAAGCAGGCAACCCAAGGGCACAATGGCAAAGGACTAAGCTCCAGTTTCTGGGCCTTTGTGTGAGTCAAAACCAGCCATGGTGCTCAGCACAAGGGAAGGTGCTGTGGAGAATGCTTCTTGCTCATTAGGTGTGCCAGCATTACTGCTTTCAGATGGTACTTCTCTAAGTTGCTGTGTTGAATTTTTGACAGTCGTTCTTACACCTCTTCTCATTCCAAATCTACTTCTGCAAAAAAATTTACCTTTTCAAGGGGAAAACACCACAAAAGTATTGCTTCAATCAGAATAAGTTGAATTTAGATATCAAAATGAACTGCCTGTGAGAGTTCACTACAGGAGTTTGTTCATCCGGACCGAAAAAAAATATTTCTGCATAATCAAGGAGATAAAATTCAGTGAACTGTGTCAGATTTCTTCTTTTTTAACCTTTACTAAGAAAGAACACTTAAATGTATCATTTTTAGTCTGTAGTCTTAAAAAACCTGAAGAAAACAACACATAACACATTTCAGCTCATTTTTCATGCATGTTCTCCTTTGTATTTGGTGCCCTCTGTACACACAGGTCAAGAGCTGCAGTGTGGCGAAGGGGGTTGGGGACATTGCTGGTGGCCATAGAAATGAATCCTGCGACTTCAGCTGTTGACAAAGTGGCAGAACACTTTCATTTTCTTTCTGCTTGGCTTGATTCCTGTCACAGGCAATAGTTGGAGTTGTCTAGAGCAATAAATTATGAAAGCTAATGTAGCTTCTTTGTTCCACTTCATTTCCTTTGGTTCTCATCAGACTTTAAGAGGGGGAAAAAAAACTAGCCTCAGTGCAGGGTACACAGCTGAAAGTACAGAGAGGAAGACCTAAGAGCTTTTTGTGAGATCAGCCTGCGTACATAAAACTAGGTTATATTTTTTTCCCCCAAACAATCTAAAAAACTCCAGTTGAAAACTCCTTTGAAGAGAAAATCATGTTTAGATTCTAAACAAATAAGAAAATACTTGTCTCTAAAAGGCAGTTAATTAGCAATGCCTATGTCAGGAAATAGCCAAAAATTTTACTTGAAATGAGATGAGCATGGTGAGAGTGTTGAGGTGAGACTCAGTTGCTCTCTTTAAGAACAATAAAGCGAGCATTGTTATAGATTTGGGTGTGGTTTGTGTGCTATATTTGTTACTGTAATGATTGATAGCAGCAGATTAAGAATAGGTTTGTAGTCTACTGTTTCTTGTAGAATTCCTTGGAGTTAGGGGTGGTTTTTTGTTTGTTTTATTTTCATTAAGATATCTGCTAAGGGAAATAGACTTTCTCACTATAGTGGAAAAACTGAAATTTCCAAACACATGTAGAGGTTAGTTATGGCCAAAACCACCTCTTAACAGGGGACCAGTATCAAACGTAATTAAATCCTATGTAAATCAGTAGTCGCTCTTTGAAAATCCAGTGCATTGCACCTAGATTTTATTGTAAAATTAGAGAGAAATCATTAAGGAGATGTGTAGGGAGAAGACATCAACCATGGTGCAGAATACTTTTATGGCTCCCAGAATCCTTGTTGAGGGAACAAATGTATCCTCAGTAAAATGATGATTTTAGCAATGAAAAATGACTTTCAGATCATTGACACCAATCCAAGTCTTCACTAGTGCTTCTGCTTTTTCTAGCCTAGAAGCTTGAGGCTTCAGAATACAAAGGCTCTTATCAAATGCAGGATCTCCTCTTGAAGGCAGTGATCTTAAAATGTAACTGGTTGAAGATGCCATCTGGTGGCATGTGTTTGATGTGTCTGGCTGCTTCCTGGTGCACCTGCCATCAACGCCATATACTCTTCAATATGCAAGAGAGGAAGAGTAACCACAGTGCTAAGGCCAGAACACAGAGGTCTCCAGCTGTTGCTATGGGCACAGGCTGGAAGATGGCCACAAGTGTGGGAGAGCAGATAAGGATAAGCAATTAATGCAAGTCAGCCTTTTACTTTGAAGTCTCATTTTCTAAATAAGCATTTGGGAGAAATTTCAGGTTATCTTACTTGGGGAGGCAGTGAAGAAAAAACTGGATTTCTGTTGGATTGAGGCAGCAATGAAATGATGACGGTCTGAAGCCTTTGCTTGCTGCAGATTTTTAGGGTAGAAGGAAATGAATTTCAACTGCATAAACAAAACTTGTGTGTGTGTTCTAAAACCTCACGGTCTCTATATTCTTTTATCTTTAAGAATATCTGGTATGAATATCATCTTTCCTAGTTTTTCGGTAAAGCTTTTTTCTTTGAGGAGAGCTTTTCAGGTCTAACATTAATTGAATGGGGAAAGGTTAAAGCTTTATAGCAGTAGCAGTTATTCACTGTGCTGTTGAAGCTAAGTTACTCACTTTAGCTAGTTTAAACAAAATCAAAGTATTAGTCTGCCAAAAGACATCTATCTTCTCATAACATTTGCAAGTTCTTTGGCTCTTAATTCATCACACTCCTCCCCTGGGCACCAGTGACCTGTTCTCCAGACTGCAGCTTTTTTCAGCATAGGTTTCATTCAGTAGTGAAGATAATGTTATTTTTGGTTTGTTCTTCCCACATTAAGGCCTTTTCTTAGAATAATTTAGGTTGACCAGTACCTTTGAAAATCACATTGTGCTGCCTCTTGTTCAAAACAAGGCCAGGTTCAAAGGTAGATCGGAGTAAATTCTGCCACTTCTTCTCTTAACTAATGCATCTTCTTCTTTCCAGCTTACACACATTTGTCCTTCCCTCATAACATGATGTTTCTGAACAGACCTCCTACTATTCTGACTGTGTTCTGAGGGAGGTTAACTCCTCACAAAAGCGATCATATTCTTCAAGCATCGACTGTCCCTCATGACTATGCTTCTTACTGTCTGTCCCTGTTTTATCAATTATCCATATTGTCTGTTTTGCTCCAAGAACCCCAGTGACTCATCTGAGCTCAGACAGTTTCGTTCTAAGCCTCTGAAACATTTCTTTGATTCTTCATAGAAGAAGGACCATATGCAGTTCCTTTTACCTTTTTGTTCTTTTCCCTTGGTGATTTTATACTTGGAAAATCTGGCCTTGGAAGAGTTGTTGTCTGAGCACTGAGATGTCTCTTCTCTCAAGACCAAGTCCTTTCACGCTTCGTTGGAAAGGCAGTGTTGACGTTTCAGCTGTCATTAAAAGCTATTGCTCTGCAATGTGCAACTGATGATTCTCCCCCCTTAGTGGGGGAGAGATTACCCCCTTACTCCCCAGAGTGTATGGAGGAGAGCCTGGTGTTCAGAGGCTGTTCAGGTTGCCAGCAGCTGTTTCATCTGCACCTTCCTTGAGTACCTACCCTCTGGCTGCCTTGGGACTCACAGACCATTGCTGATGCAAGCATGACTTTGAAGAAAGAGTAATAATGAAGATGATGTGCTCAGCTGATGTGTCACCATCCCAACTGAATCTGTCTCAGGGATAGATATTATTTAAAATATTAATTCTGTGTCCTCAGAGATACCTAGGCACTGAATCTGACTTGCAAAAGATCTGACTGGTACCTTAATTCCATTCTGAGGTGGCACAAATCTCTTGAAACTTTTGGAAGCGAAGTATTTGGTTCACCTCCTGTTAGTATATTGGGATATGAGGGTATAAAAAAAGGACTTCCCCAAAGTATCTTATTTACAGAAAAGCATGGAGAAAGATATTTCGGTAGGAAAGGTGTGTTTCTAGTTGCAGCAACTGAATTTGTGTTGACAAGAATTTTATGGAAAATACAGATGCTAATGGTTAGAATTTTTTATTTGGTGTCTGTTCTGCTGCATTTTACATTTTTTCTTGTGAACTAGAAACCTTTTCCAGTAAACAAGCATTTATATGTAGAGCCTGTATCACATGTGATCTCAAAGTGCAGTTGTTACAGGTGATAAATGTGTTGTGTGGGTGCTGTACCGGTTGTGAGGCTCTGGTGTATTTGCGTGCATAGGGGGCATAGTGTAATTAACCACATTAAACTGAGTAACACACAGCCTCCCCATTGTTTCTCTTTATGGATGTAATTAGATGCTGAGAGAACTATAGCAGGAAATAGGAACAGTTTCCTCCTGCCACCCCTCAAACAGGTTTTCAGTTCCAATTAAAATAAATTACATTTTCAACCAGAAGAGATTACTCACATGATATCTATGTCATTTATAAACAGGCATGGAAAGCAGTTGTAGCAGTAAATATTAGAAAGGAGAAAGAAAAGGAGAGTAATTTAGAAAACCTAACCAACAGGAATTCAACAGGTGATTCTTTGAATTGCTCAGTTAGTTTTCACTGAGAAATCTACCAGAGGCTAAGTAATGGGGCTTGAAAGCCTCATCACAAGATTCTGGGTATTAGAGATTCCTTCAATTAAACTATATGATGTGCTTTGGCACTTTGACTAGAAAGCAAAGTTTCACAATATTATGTATTTTTTAAAAAACCCTTTATCTTATGAGACTTCTTACAGAAGAAGTAACTTTCTGCCCATCTCCTTCCAATTTTGATCCATCAAATGTTCCCAGTGTGCATTCCTCACTGCTGTGGCCATAGAACTTATAAAACAAAGACAAGAAAGCTCTTCAGTATGATGCAGTTAGGTGGAAGGATAGGATTTTTAAATCATTATTTTTGCTGAAATCCCATGTGTTTTATGTCAAAATAAAACAGTTGTTTGGTTTTAAAAGAATCAGTAAGAAACGAGAAGAAAAACCACATAGTGAAAATCATGTGAAAAAGGAAAACCCTGGTCTTTTCAGCTATGATAAAGTTTTAAAACTAAGACTATATTTTCAATCTTAATAAACTATGTAAGGGAAACTGGCAATCTGCTTACTAAATGTTGTCCTGCACAGGAGCCTTTTATCCTCTTTCTGAGGATAGAAGGATGGGTAAGGTGGTGCAAGAAAGATTATTTGAGAGATGAGGAATTCCTGATTCTTTGTTATCATCATACAATTCCAGTGACTTCTAGATCTTTTAATAGACATTATGATAAATGATGCCTGTCTTTTTAGCTTAATCATGCAGAAAAGTTTAATACAATCACACGAAGAAAATGCTGTTTGCTGTCCTTTCCTTTATTATTCTGTTGAAGAAGGTTTAAATAGCATTGTGAAAAAATAATTAGTATATTAATAACACTGGTTTCCACATGTGGAAAGTCTTCATTTCAATGGCTCCTTAATCTGGGTCTCCGTGGTACCTGCTGTGTACATTATTTCAATACATTAATCAAACTGATGGGGGATGTGGTGTGGGGAAGATTCTTGGATCAAGCAGAAGGGAGCAAGTATATTATTTAAATACCACGCAGGTGTATATTTTTCTGTAGTTTCTTGCTCTGCAGCTGCAGTCAAGCTGTGCAAGTGTTTCTAGTGGAGGAGGATTTTGACAACGCTAATGCTTGATGGTCTTTTATTGTTATCCCTCCTTGCTTTCTTCTCCATTGTGTAAATGCACTTTTGAGGCACTTTGTGCAACACATTTTTGAGTCCAAATTCAGTAGCCTTTGATACTTCTTGCAGGGGAGAGAACTCCATCCTCCAAAACAACGTGATCTACAGCCTGACAAGTACAGTAATTCGAAGGTTATGGCTAGTAGACTGTGTCTTGATTTTAGATATAGAAAAGCAAAAAAAAATAACCCAGTTTTTGGATAGAACAAGCAGAGAGAGAAACTAGCTGATCAATACATGCTTGTTACATTGGGGTTTGGAGCAGCTTCACCTTTCTGTGAGTTTTCAGAATGGCTTATTTTGTGATGTGTAATATAAAGATGATAATGAGTTTTGGACTGAAAATCTGAGCTGCGTTTGGAAGATTTGATAGCACTTCATGTCTCTGCAATTGTGTGGTAAACTTTCAAGTAAAAGCATTGCAATGACAATTCAATTGGAAAATTAACGGCACAGTGTGGAAAATAGCTCGTTCTCCTCCTACTTCTTCCCCATCCTTTCATCTACCGGAGTAGTCTAATTCCTGGCAATCTTCTTATTTTCTCTGCAATTTTCCAGTGTCCTTGATGATATCGGAAAAAGTACAAGTCTTAATTGCTTTCTTTTTTGAGATGTATGAAGAGATTGCTCTTCATCCTTTTTTTTTTATTTATTTTTTTTTTATTTTTTTATTTTGTGATACATACTGTTGCTTTTTTGGGTTTAAAGTTAAAATGCTGAGACAGTTTTGTAAAACTGGCTGTGGTAGTAAATTCAGCTCCTTACATAAGGAATTTAGAGCATGTTCTTATACTGTCACTGCTGTTAGTTTGCCAGCCACATTATTGCAAATATCTTTTTTGGTCTGATGCAATCACTGAGTTATTATAATACCATTATACATATTGTTGGTTGAAAAGAGCAAAATAAGTCCTGCAGAAGATATTTCCTCAGATGAGCAGAACTGGGTACATAGGTCCTGCATTTTCCTTTCACCTCCTGAAAGGCTGAGCCGGTGTAGGTGACCCTTTCGTCCAGCATGGCTGTTGACCTCTTGAGTGGCATTTGTGGCCAGGTTGGCTGGCTGGAGCTGTTCTGTGGCAGCAGCCTGAACTGCCCACTGGCTGGCCTGTCCCCCTGGGCTGGGGGCTCCTCTGGACCTGCTCATGTTCAGCTCTTCCAGCTTGCTAAGCCCACTGAAGTCTAAATTGGCAGAAGCCATGTAATTCAATGTAGTGCCTGGCTTTTTGCTGGTTTAATATGCTTAAGCAGTTCACTTTGCTCGAGGATGTCTCTGACCAGGAACTGGAGTAAGGGAAACTGCAATGGCCAGGAGCGTGATTGGCCGATGCTGCCACGAACCCCGAGGCTGAAATTACATTTGCTTATTAGAGAAGCCGAAGGTACTCTGTCGTTTCTTTGAAAAAAGGTATTTTTCTCAGTGCTTGAGAAAGACTACCTGATAGTCAGTACCAGTACCTGGTAAAGTCAAATGTATAGTCTGGGCATGTTTAGTATGCTTTGGCTGTGCGTGTAATGCTTTTTAAATTTTCCTGGGTTATGATAGTGAAATTATAGGAGTAATGCAACATTTCTTGAAAAGAAATTAGCTATAATCCTTAAATTGCTACTAAATGGAAAATCTGCTGATATTTTTTTAATATTTCCAGAATAATACTAAACTCGATATTTGAGTCATCCTGTGTCAAATGAACTGTGACGCTCTTGTCATCAAGAAATTCAGTACAGCATGACGCTTCTTCACTATGATTTCTATCTGGTAAATATGCCAAAATTGTACTTGTGAAATTTGCTCAAAACGTGAAAAGACTGAGTTTGCTTTCATGGAAATAATTCTCTGTGGAACCAGTTATAACAGAGGAGCTGTTCACTTCTAGGCTTAAAGAAAATCAAATCGGGGTGTGTGTATGAATACACAGGATACAAAGCTTATACACTTTGAGTTAGATTTCATGCGCTTGTCTGTATACGTGCACACATACTGCACTCTATCCTGGTGAAGCATCAAACAGAGTATACATTTGACATTTGAAAGTTACTTTAAATGGAACTGTTAGAATGGGTCCTGAGGAGGCCAAGAAGATGCTCAGGATTCTGGAGCACCTCTCCTGTGCAGACAGGCTGGGAGAGCTGGGGCTGTTCAGCCTAGAGAAGAGAAGGCTCTGGGCAGACATTACAGCACCTTCCAGTACCTAACTGGGGCTTATAAAAAGGAGGGAGAAGGAGTCTTTATATTGGCATGTTAGGACAAGGGGCAGTGGTTTTAAACTGAAAGAGGGCAGGTTTAGTTTAGGTATTAGGAAGAAATCCTTTGTTCAGAGGAAGGATGGTGAGGCACTGGAACAGGCTGCCCAGAGAAGTTATGGATGCCCCATCTAGTGGGGGCTGTCCCTCCCCATAGTAGGGGGATTGGAACCAGGTGATCCTTAAGGTCCCTTCCAGCCCTAACCATTCTGTGAGTCTGTGATTCTATATTTGTGGTGTTTACAGAAAATAAGGTAACATTTTTCTTCAAAAGGAATAACATTGCATGTGCCAGTGCTCAAAATTGTGGTGTGGAATACAATTGTGTTTGTTACTTGTATACTAAATACGAGCTGATTATATATTAGATGCATCTCTTGATGAGGCATTCCCATATTTTGCTGCAGTTTTTCCAGCGTTTTGAATAGCATCCTTGCAAGTTTCATTTTGTGATACTCCAAGGAGTATCAGTTTAAAAAGTAATTTTTGGTGTCTTAGCATCCATTTTCTCCTTTTTCTCCTTTTCAAAGATTGTGAAGACTTTTTGTCTCTGGTGATAAAGGACATGCTTGCCCTAGGTTGTATCCTCTTTATCATAGAATTAGAGAATTGCTTAGGTTGGAAAATACCTCTAAGATCATTGAGTCCAACCAGTAACCCAGCAATGCTAAACCATGTCGTCAAGTGCCACATTCACATGTTTTTTGAACACTTCAAGGGATGGTGATTTCACAAGCCTGGCAACCTATTTTAATGCTTGACCACCCTTTCAGTGAAGAAATTTTTCCTAGTATCTAATCTAAACTGCTCCTCACACAACCTGCTTTCAGGCATTTGTAGAGAGCGACAAAGTCTCCTCTGAGCCTCCTTTTCTCCAGGTTACACCACCCCAGCTCCCCCAGCTGCTTCTCATCAGATTTACTCTCTAGACCTGTCACAGCTCCATTGCCTTTCTCTGGACACGCTCCAGCACCTCAATGTCTTTCTTGTACGGAGAGGCCCAGAACTGAACACAGCATTTGAGGGATGGCCTCCCCAGTGCCTAGTACAGGGGGATGATCCCTTCCCTGGTCCTGCTGGCCACAGTATTGCTCATACAGGCCAGGATGCCCTTACCTTGCCAGCTAACCTCGTCTGAAGTATGCCAACATGTATTTGAGAACTTTGTATTGAATTCTGGTGGGAAGCCTTATGCTGTATTTCTGATCTAGACTGTGGAGACTTGAAGTGATTTTTTTGCTCTTGTGTCCTCCTCTCTGTCTTCTTTTGCAGAATCTTAAGCAGTTATTATGGTGTTCCCAGCCTTCCTGGGACAGGCACTCAGCCTTATGTCTGTTTCTATTTCATGTCTGGGTGAAGACTGTTTAAATACCTAGACTGAGAACTACTTAACTCTGTTTAAATTTGTTTATTAAATCCCATTTTCTTTCACCAGAACCTCTTGCTGACAGTATGGTGGGGGGAGGAAAGTTAAAGTTCTCTTTCTGGAGAGAACTTGATGCACGTTCTCTCACATGCTCTCTTAGGTTAGAAAACAGTGTCTCTCACACAGGAAGGTCTAAGTCACTCAGAAATACTTGTTTCTTAAAACATCATGCAACATGTTTTTGGAGCAATTTGTGTTTTACTAAGTCATCTCATACTGAAAGCAGAACAGTGCCTTTGCCTGGTCAAAAGCCCCATGCAAATTCTCATCCAGTTGTCTTCCACATCTCCCTCCTGCATCAGCTTTCAAAGCTAAAAGCAACCAACCTTCTGTTCGTTCATCTCTCTGCTTCCTCAGTGCATCTGGATTTCACTCTTTCCCCTGTTTCTCTTTGCTCTCTCTGGAGCTCTCTTCCGCTCTTGGTCGCTTCCTTTCCTCAGAAACATGTGGAATCCTTGTAAGTTTTCACTTTGTCTCAGCTGCCCTTTAAATGCTCTGTCTATGGACTGATATATAGATAATGTAGAACTTCCTCTGAAAGCTTTTTAGGTTAGTGAAACTGAGTTGCAGATTTTTGATAGCAGTGTGCCAGTTCTTTATCAGCTGTTGTGGTTCATGTGTGAGGTTTAAAACGTCAGAGCACCCACAGAGAGGGGGAGATCTTTCACCTACAAAGCTCGGTAGCTGAAAGTCGGGAGCAAGGCAGTAACTCTTGCCCCACCCCAGAAAGTCAGATCTGCCCTTTGAAGTCTAGGGAATGTCTTTGGAGGTGAGGTGGAAGACAGATGGCTGAGACACCCTTTCCCTGGATGTAGGCAGGTGCCTTGTGAAGCCTCAAGGCACATGACACCTGTCAACTGCTGGAAAAAAGTTCCAGCCACCACCTATGGCTTGAACCTTTTGCAAGGCAGCTAGTTATATCTGCAGCAATGTTTTTACTTTATTTTTTTAATAGATTTTGTGAGGGCTCATTATAAACAGCGTTGAAAGGACTTGCATTTTAAAAAGAAAAGAAATCTCTTTTTAGTTCTGCCTTTAATCCAGGTCACTTCAGTAGGGTCTCAGTGAATCTCACAGAGCTGCTTTAGTACCTGTTGAATATTCATCTGCATGAAGTAAACACAAAGTTTCAGTTTAACAAGTTGTTTAAATTGACTCCTGGGGTGCGAGGAAATGTGAAGATGCATTACTTAATCTCAAGTATGTTTGTTAAAAAAATTTAATAAATTCTGTAGAAAGATGCAACATTAAAAAAAAAAAACCAAACGTGGCAAAATCATAATGTAAAGGAGAGTGCCTGTCTCTTCCCTCCAGGAAAATGGAGCCTGCTTTAGATGTCTCTGAATTGGAGATAATTAGAGGTCTTTGTGGGTTTGGGGGTTTTTTTAAAGTTCATTTAAAATACTTCTGTTTACAAAGAAGCTTAAATTTACTACAGTTTTCATGTCAGTTTTTTTTTACAACTTGGGCAGTTTTGGAATTAAACAGGTGAACTGCATTAGCTCCTGGTTGGACATTTGAAGCTTTTAGGCCTTTTTTTGCATCTTGTGTCCCATAGTATGAAATATGGTTTTCTGCATTTGGTAAGGCTAATAGTAGTACTGCAGCGAGTGCTGGAATAATGCTATGTAGTGATTTTAGACACTACATTCAGGATAGACTTTAGTAACAGATAGGACACCACAGAAGTACCTAGTATAATATCTCATTTAAAGGAATATGAAATGTCTTTTTTTCCTCTGGAATTAGATGTTAAAAGAGCTTTTTCCCCTCTTGGAAATTAGGTTTTTTTGTTCTTTTCTCCCATCTTAGGAAGAATGAGCTTCTAATTCACTTACTGAGGTTGATTTTTCAAATAAGAATGACAGCAAGCACTGTTTGCTGTGGTTCTCAAAGGAAACGTAAAGCTTGGCCCCCTGCTTAATGGATGGCTGCTGTTAGTCCTGAGCAATGAGTTTTGGTGTAGTTAATATTTCATAACAAAGCAGAGTGTTTGCTGGAGAGTTTTAATGTAGTGGGCTCTGGTCTTGGGAACAGCTTAAGGGCTCTGTACCCATATGAACTCTGACAGAGGGAGCACAAATCACTCTGTGTCACTGCTGATGTTTGCAGAGCTTTCAGCTGTGCTTTTATTTGCTTGTTGACATTTTATTCCAAGTATTTTTCTGAAAAGCATCTTTTAGGTGTCTCCTAATTTTGTAATAGCATACACACAAATAAGGTTGAAGTAAATATTCTTTAAGTTACTTCTGTCCCAAGGTACAGTACAGCACTACAACCTTCCTGCTTGAAAGTCAGAGAAAGTTATACTGAGTTCTGTTAATTCTTTTATTCCATGAGAGGGCTGCAATATGTAGCACGAAATATCACAGAGACCTCGGTGTTAACACTCTTTTGGTTCCTACATTAGTAGCAACTTTTTCTGGAATGTGATGTGCCTTTTCCAGTCCTTATTTTGTTTGTTAGCTCATTATATACTGCCTGGGCAGACTGATTGTTCTTGGCAGCTATTTGCTGTTCTTAGCTTATAGGCAGTCACTAATTTTTTGCTTTGCCACCGTATCCTCTGTGGAAGTGACCACTTGTATTGGTCCCTAACACAGTTCTGGGTGGCTGTATTACTGAACGTCTTTCCTGTAATGATATTTTTGTCACTGGATTGTCTCCCAAAGGAGAAAACAATAATTTCTCATAGGCTGAGTTAAGCCTGTGGTAGCTGTGTCTTCCAGAGGTTGTAGGGGGAACAATGGCTGAACACTGTTGTGGTTGTGTCAGTGACAGTGCGTCTTAATGCAGCAGTTTCTGGGGAAGGGCAGAAGCATGTGTGCACAGTGATCACTGGGAAAGTTAATGTTTGGTTAATAAACTAATTGGAAGTTCTCTAAGGAAAGCTAAAAAAAGTAAAACATTATTTTATTTGTGAGCTGACCCAAGAAGAACATGTCAACCTGTTAATTCCTTAGTCTAAACATGCCTGGTGATACTGCTCTTTGACATGTTGCTATTCCCCTTCTTTAACGCTGGGCTCAAGCACATTCAGAGGTTGCAAACGCTGTTTTATACTGTTCAGAACAGATGAGCCTTCAGTGGTATTTAACCTCTAGTTTTTATTAAGTTTCCCCTAGTATGTGTGCATCTCTCCCCCCCTCCCACTAGTTCTGTTCATTTCTCCCCCCTCTCACTAGTTCTGTTCATTGAGGCTGCTTTTTCTTACCAGCAGAGAAGAGTAAGAGCTAAAGACTGACCCAGTTCAGATACTGTGATGGAAACAAAAAGGAAGCTGTACCTCTGGGAACAGCAGGACATGTTTTCTCTGTAGCATGGCTAGATATGTTGCTCCAATCTTTGTGCTGAAGACTTAAAAACCCTCATATGTTAAAAAACCTGGAAAATTCAGTGGTAATTTGTATTCTCTTGAAGCATGTGGAGGTTTGAGGCTTTATTCTTGGAAAAGGTATGTTAATTTGGTGCTTGTTGGAAGAGTTATGTGAGGAGCTAGCTCACATGTAGTACTTTGTGAAGGCAACGGGATATGGATGAAATACGTTGTTTAGCTGTTTACTATTCAGAGGAAAACAGTGTCAAACAAACAATACAAATTGTAATGGTAGCATTCCAGAAAACAGAAGATTTCAGAGGTTAAAAAGGTCAATTGGAATGGATTATGAACTCCCAGGAAACAACGTCCCAGCAAATGGTGGGATTTGAAGACTGAGTTAATTTCCTTGTACTCTATTTTTTTATTCCACCCCGAGGATTTGTGTATAATGATGTGTGCAGTGGGTTGTCCGTAGCCAAAGGCTTTTAGAACGTAGTTCGCCTAGGTCTTTTTTCATCCTACTGAAATGGATAAGGATTTAGAAGGGACAGAATCAAACAGATGTTAAAAGGTTTTGAAAAGCTCCCCATTCGTACATGCTGACAAGATTAATGAGGCACTTCCCAGCTCAGAGCATAATTTTTATATGCAGTTTATGCTTCTCAACTGAAAAAAAAAGTTAGTTCCCTTTTTAATTCCTTTTCTTTAATACAAATATTTTGTTTACTTGTTCAGACTTCACTATTGACTATTCCTTAGGAATTCTAAATTAATTTAGAGCATTCATATGTATATTTTCTATCTGCTCCAATGAGAAGTTAGTGGTGCTGATGTGAAAAGATCCATCAGATTTCTGCGTAAGTTGTAACACTGTAGAAAAATACAGTAAATTGAAACAAAATAAAAAACCCAAGAACTCCTTCATTACTAAACACTGTAGTAACTAGACAGTGTGTATGTAATGTATTAAAAACACAGTGTGTGTTTTTGTTTTACAGGTGCATCCTAAATGAATGGAAGTACTGTGCAGAAGTACTTTTTTTCTTTTTTTTTCCTTCAATTTTTAATGAAGTTGCTTCCACCCAGGTGGTCAGCATCTAAAACCTGTAGGCCAGATGGTTCTCTCCAGGAGAGTGAATTGCAGAGTGCAGTCTAATGGTGCCAGACCATGCAGGACAATCTGCTACCTGAGCTTGTCTTAAAAGCAGAACAGGAATAACCCAGAATTAACAGATGAAAAATGGTCACAGGCCAAACTGGGGCAGAACATAATTTACTGGATTATTTCTTGGGGAACATAAAGCAATACTTGAATAGCAGCAGGTGAGAATGAGTTTTAAATATATGGTTGTGCTTGAGGCTAATTCGCTGCTTTTACCTATTGAGTTGCTAAACAGTACAGTGGGGAAGGACAACTGCTTTTAAAATCCATGCCTCCTATTCTGTGATAATCCCATAAGTATGGGCTTGCTGCACATCAACAAATAGATGTAGAAGGAGGACCTCCCTTCCTGGCTTTACAGCAATCCCTGTAAATCTTGTGTTTTTTGCATTCCTCTCTTCCCTGAAGGCAGAATCCAGTCATTTTCTGAAGTCACATGTTCATTTATGTGGGGGATTTCTTTCCTGCCCCTTCTGTTGTAATCTAAACTGCTGAATTTCCTGCAGATAATGTAACTGTACCTTGTATCAAAATGGTGGGTGTTTCTTTCTCAATGTGGGAGCATCTTTTTCTTTAGCCTTTGAGGAAATTTCCTTTCTCTTTAGCAGACATACAAGTATAACTTGAAAGCCTCTGCGTAAGAAATTCGGGCTTGCTTGCATAAGCTGCTGCTTTCATCTCCTTCAGCACATCTGCATCATGCTTTCCCTCGGGGCTTACAGTGTCCTGTCTGAGGGATGGGTTTGCATCTCAGAGAATAGGCTACAAATGCAGGCAAGCGTTAATTTAATATCTCTGTAGCAAGTAGCTAGGCTTGATGGAAGTCTGGCAGCAGATGTAAACTTAACTACGAGCGAAAGCAAGGAGGAATGTGTTTTACACCATCCCTGGCTGGAGAGAATTTCTTGACGAAAATTAAGATTAATGGTTATTCTATCCTAAAATTTAAGATGAGTGGGGTGATTTTCCTTTTGAATTAATTCTCTTGGCACCAATAAAATTTTGGTGTGCAACAGAGTGCTTTGATCTATGCAGTTGTCCTTTTCAAGCAGCTGATGGTGGAAAGAATATAATTAATCTATAAGCATGTGTTGCCTTCTACTTCAGGCATTTTTTTAATATTTTGCTTTTATGTTTCCTTTTGCTCATGTATATGTAAGACTGTCAAAAAGAAATCCGAGTTTTTATTGTCTTGTTTAGAGTAAGACTTTTTCATTTTCCTATACTGAAACATTTGAGAAAGCAGGTACCAATATATATTTTCTTCCAAGATTGAACTTGGGGCCGTCTGTGCTACCCATTGGTGTTACATGGGATTCTTGTCAAAGCTTTGCTGGTGGTGACCTATTTATCTGACTGTAGGTGCCTGGCAAAAGGCACGTGGTCGTGGGCCTAAATGCAGTGTTGAAACACAAGTGTCTCCTTTGGGGGCTTTTTGTGCTTGCACTGGGGTGGGGTGACTGGTTTCTCCTTTTGAATAGACCTTTAACTCTGCAC
Organism: Cnemophilus loriae; assembly: GCA_013397755.1. Classification (NCBI taxonomy): domain Eukaryota; kingdom Metazoa; phylum Chordata; class Aves; order Passeriformes; family Corvidae; genus Cnemophilus; species Cnemophilus loriae. Next base: position 229,379 of record VZTF01008266.1, on the reverse strand, counting down.
CGGAGCGGTGCCCAGCCTCTGGCTGCGTGTGAAGAAGGGGAGGGCTTGGGGTGATGAGTGGGCTGCATTTTATCTATATATCCGCTGCAGAGGAAGGTTTTTGCTAGGTGTTTGTGTGTCACTATGTCAGGGAGATAGCCAAAATGGAGGTGAGGCAACAGGGGTTACTGACCCTGATGTGAGGAGTACACATCGCTGACATGGAGCAGTGAATTCAGAGAAGGAGACTCCCGATGGTCAACTAACATATCACAAAATCTCTTCTAAGAATCAAATGCGGTCATGAATTTAGTACCACCTGAATTTATTATAATATTCAATTATTTTAATCTCTGTCATTGGAGGGTTTGTTATTGTAAATTATTATTTAATAAAAGAAGTAGTGAGCCATGCTAATCAGATTGCAGTAGCATTACGCCAAGCTCTCTGCAGTCATCTGGTAAAAGATGATTTCTGCTTCACAAATCAATCTCTTCCACTAAGTCCTGTCCCCTCTGTTGTAGGCTGGAGGCAGGGGTGTCCTTATTGGTGCTAAGCAATTGGGATAAGAATTTGAGCTAAACAGCATTTGAGGCAAAACACTTTTTGTACTACATTAGTCATCAAATGTTGGTGCAGTTACCAGCATTATTCTCACACTAAATTCAAATACAGCACTGTACCAGCTACTAAGAAGAAAATTAAGTCTATCCCAGCTGAAACCAGGACAAATAGTTACGCAATTTTTTCAGGTTCAGCTGTGAGACTGTAGTAATCTGTGATGCTGCCCATGTCACCGAAGAGGAAACTCTGCTTTCAGATCATTACATGAAAGAGGAGGATAAACCTGCAGGAGTATAAAGCCAGCAAAAAGACTATCTAGAATACATGAAATGGTTCAATTTCATGTTTTCTAGAAAATCTATTTTAAGCATCTTTGCCATGATTTTTGCAAATTTTTGATTTACAAATATTTCCACTGTCTCAATCAGGTTTTAGATACAGAGTTCCAATACAGGCAGTATCATGAAAATGATGTAAAGATTATAGTATATGGACCTTATCACCATTTTTTGATCTGCAGATGAGTGAGGCAACTTTTGCAAGGTTGGATGGTATAGCTGGAACAGCCACGGAAGGTCAAAGAACTGTTTATGGAGATTATAGAGATCTTAAAAATGGAATTAAAAGAAGAAATTAGTTCCAGCTTGTTATCTCCAGACACCTACCACAGTAGGAAGCTACCAGAATGACTGGCAGTGAATAATTGAGTCTTGCAGTTTTAATGTGCATCTTCAAGCAAACTTTTTTTTTCAAGAGGCCATTACTGAAGATGATGATTTTTATTTGCATCCAGATACATTACATTTCTGCAGGGTAATTGAGCATCTGCAAACCAGGTTGAGAGGAATCAAGGAATTTTAAAGAAAGGGACTAGTGTGGAACCTGATAAGGATCTGTCTCAGCAAAGTGCATGTGTATAAAAGTGACCTGAGGGATTTCTGAATGTGATGGAAAAAAATAAATTTGCTCTTCTCAAAGTATTGTTTTACATAACTCTCATCCTAATTGCTAGTGCACACTGTGTTATTGCGTTTGGATACATACACCAAATATTTATGACTAATCCCTTGAAAATGAAACAATTAAACATGCTGTTCTTGGAAAAATATCTAAGAACCATACAAACAGTAGATTGATCATTGCTAGCACATTCTTTAAGGGCCACAACTTAGATCCTAGGTATCTAGTTGAGGTTGCAGGGGTGCCCCAGAATATCAGTAGTGCATTGCTAGGGCGGGATGCCTGTTATCTGGTACAGATACAGGTGAGGGGTTTTTGAAAGACAGGCATGATACCTTACTGAAAACAGTAACTGAAATCATAGAGTCATAGAATGGTTTGGGTCAGAAAGGACCTTAAAGATCATCTGGTTCTATTGCCCCTGCCGTGGGCAAGGGACACTTTCTCTAGACCATGTTACTCAAATGCCAGCAGAAGAATCCCTTGTCCATAACTTCACCTGTGTGGAAGGGCCAGTATGCCTATCTGCACATTCACCAGCCAGGTCTAGCCAAACAATGGGATTTAAAATAGCATTGTGTTAGCTATGGAAAGTGTTTGGGTTTTTGACAAGAATATAGCAGTGTCTTTGTACTAAATAGTATGGAGCCGGTGCCTCTTGCAAGTTTTTGTATTTCAGTGCAAGCTTCTTTCTAGAAGAGTTCAACTTCCTCTAAGCTGTGAGCTCAGTGGTGTGGGTGCGTGGCCCATGCTGCTTATTGCTGCAGAGAGATTGTCCGTGCTGTGGGGTGGCTTTCATGCAGAATGGGGGTGAAGATAGAGTCTGAAATTCTGTGCCTGGCTGTCAACATCAAGAAAAACAAACCAACCTGTAATTCCTCTCTTGAGTCACCTGTGGAGGTGCCTGATTCAGGATATGTAGCTGCTGCTTTTGTCAAATAGGTAACAGATCATTGCTGGTGAACAGTACTCTCCCTTGCCAGGGGCAGTACTTGGGTGCTGTGTGGAGTTTGCCCTGTTTCTGTGTGGTGGCCGTGTTGTGCCAGACGGCTGATGTGCTGCTAGGGAATCGCAGAATCATAGAATGTGCTGAGTTGGAAGGGACCTTCAAGGATCATCTAGTCGAGCTCCTGGTCCCGCACGGGACCATCCCCAAGAGTCACACCTTGTGCCTGAGAGCATTGTCCAAACGCTTATTGAACTCTTGTCAGGCTGGTACTGTGACCACTGCCCTGAGGAGCCTGTTCTAATGCCCAAACACCCTCTGGGTGAAAAAACTTTTTCTAATATCCAACCTAAACTTCCCCTGACACAATTTCAGGCCTGGCTGGAGATGCTGTGCCTGATGCACCCCAGGACATGGCTGGCCTTCTTGGCTGCCGAGGCACTGCTGATTCATAGTCAGCTTTCAGTTAAGCAGGACCCTCAGGTCGCTTTCCGCAGCACTGCTTTCCAGCATCTCATTCCCCAGTCTGTACATCCAGGGTTGCCCCATCCCAGCACTTTCCCTGGTTGAACTTCATATGAACTTCATGTGAACTTGATCAGCAGCTTTGGCAGTAGTGTAGGCAACAATGTCTCCTGTCTGAAGTTGCACCAAACAGAAAATAAAATTAAAAGGGACAACCAGCTGTCGAGAGTTGTAGTCATCTTCCTGGGCAAAGCTTCTCCCCTGTGATAAGTGCTGACTGACAGGAGCAGAGTACGCATCAAACCTTGGATGATCTAGAGCATATGGGTTACAAACATTTGGGATGACAAGGGACTTTTCTCTGCAGATATTAAAAGAGCCTGCCTCAGGACACTGCAGCAGTGTGCAATTAGGAAACCCCCTTGCAGGGTGTCTAGAAGAAGGATGTGGCTTTTGCTGTCCATCTGGACTTTGGCCAGCTGAACTTTGGTCATCCTAATGAACCATTAGCTGATGAACCCTTTGCAGCCAACCAGATACAGGCCTTTGTGTCGGAGCTTTCCCCTACTGTTGAGGAGGGTGCTGTCAGTGCATCTTTGAAACCTTGCTGGTCTTCAAGGTACAATTAATAATTTTGCATGTGCTTGAGGTAAAGTAAGCTGTTAATATTTTCTGGGAGCGGGTATCTGGCAGGCAAATAAGAAAAAAGAGGAGCTCCTTTATTCTGCTTTGTTGTAGCTGCTGTGGTTCACTGGAATTAATACGTGCTGCTAAAAGTTTTTGTGAGACTTGCTTTAATTTTTATTTTTATTACTTTTTCCTGTATGTATGGTACTCAGTCTGTAGTACCACAGCTAGTAAAGCTTTTTATTGAGCCAAAGCTGTGTTGACAGTACCACACTGTTTCCAAAGACAAAGGGGCTGATGGTCAGTAATTAGAAGACTTGTGGCTGCCAGTTGTTATGCATCTGAGATGTCACAGCTGTACTATGTTTCTAGAGCAAATGGGAGATGGAGAGGCAAAATTTTAGGCATTTCTAAGATATTTAGGGCACCCTGCTCTCATGTTGTCACAGAATGGCTGAGGTTGGAAAGGACCTCTGAAGATTAGCTGGGCCAGCCCCCTGCTGATTTAGGCTTGCTGTGCACAGATGATTTTTAATAGTAATATTAGGAGATTAACTGTCTTCGTGTCTTGTGAATAGCTGTGTGAACTACAGGTTTCTTACCTAGAGTTTCAAAACTGATGCGATGCTATGTCTTTACAGACTTTTTCTTACGTTAAGTCCTTGTTTAGGCATGTGTTGAAGGGAGGGTAACCCAACAATTTTGCACTGATGACTTGATTGTATTGTCTGCTTTCAGTGAACGCATTTGTGTGATCTCATTTTTCTGTTGTTGTTTGGACACAGGTGGTATTTTAATTAAGGACAGGATGCTGAGGACAATGTTGATCACAGATTGCAGAGTTATGGGGAAAAGGTGTTGAAGTATGAGTTTGGCCGTCAGGGTGGTCTGTTACAAAGCCGGCTGCAGCATTCTTGCTATGTATGAACTAATTGCTCTTGCAACATATAACGGGGGTGTAACAAAGAGGTTGATCAGAAAGAAGAGGGAAGCCAGGCAAGAAAAGTGAGCAGGCATAGTGGATGATAGATTACATTTTGCAAAGGTATCTGCTTCGTTCTCTCCAGATGCAACTGCAGCTGCTGGTCTGTGTGCAGGTGTTGGAGATGGGAGACAGCTCTGAGGAAGCACATGAGCAACAGAAAAAGCTTCTAGGTCACGTCCTTCCGAGCTGGAACTTAGTACTGGGCATGACAATTCATTGCAGGAGAGTATCACAGGATACCATAATTTAGGGTGAAGATACTCCCTTCGTAATATTGCAGTCAGTTTATTCTAGGCCTGCATGAGAGCTTCAGTGTAGACTGGGCATCTAGGAAGTCGAGTCATCACTGAGGTCACCAGGCTTATGACTCTCACCAAAACTCTGCCAACCTTGCAATGCTATAATGAGGTGCCCTGAGCCCTGTTGAAGGAAGTGCCACTTTCCAGAAGGCTTAGAGGTTCATCAAGAGGCAAATTGTATATAATATTTTCATTAATTATCTTGGCATAAGAGAGTGGGCGTGTGCTAATAAATTCTGCTGAGGACACACTGTGGGAGGCACTGTCAAATAGAGGACTGGAAATGAGGGAAGAACTGGAATGTATTAAAGGTTGCAGTAGTAAAAATGGGATGAAGTCCTTAGTTTTGTTCACGAAGCTGAGTGTTTCTGTTGTTAGCATCCTGCTCATCGTCTTGTCTGTGGAGGAGAAAGTCCTGGCTTTCACAGTTAATGGCAGAATGGCTGTAAGTGTGAAAAAGATAAATTCTGTCTTGTCTGAGAAGACATTTCTAATAAACACAGGCAAGTGTTGAGCTGATTTTCATCTGTGTGTGGTTAGAAGCCCTGGTTAAACCTTTCTGGAATAATGAACATATTTCTGATTGTATTCAAGTTGAAATTAAACAAAAGCAAGTACAGACAAAGTGCTCCAAGGATGAAGGATGCAGAAGCAGTAGAACAGTGCATACTGAAAAGAAAAGGTCGAGGAGAAAAAGCCAGAGGAACAATGGCTTATTTTCTTTAAAAGCCAGTGGTGGTACAAAAATGGATGGTCACCTGTTAATAAAGATAAAAGGTCAGCTTGGAATTAGAAGAAAAGTTCCATGTCTGTGATGAGAGGCACAGTTGACTGAACTGTTCTCAGTGCACACATGGTATCTTCCCATAGTATGATATCACTGGGAAGTCTTTAGTCTTTAGTTAGCCCTCTGAGGGCTTCAGAAAGCAATGTTAGGGTAGCAGTAGCCACAGGATTTTTTTTTATTTTTTTTTTTAATTAACACAGGAGCCAGAATTCTTGGTGGTGTCTTTAAAGATTTCATATTGCAGTATAAAGATGGAACTCTATGCAGATTCTGAAAAATAAATTCAAAAGCCTCTTTAAAGTATCTCTGAAATAGGTTTAGAGTACGGTGAGAAAACGGCCTGTTGAAGAACAACAACAAATCTTGAAGGGGAAGTAAATTTGCTTCAGTATCTTGAAAATTTAGAAGCACAAATCTGTTCTTGTGAAGTCTTCCCGTTGTAGGTGGTGGTGGGAGTTGGTGCTTCTGCTTGATCTACAGGGTTTCCCTGGAGATGGAGCAGAATTAAGAAGAAAAACAGAAGAGTCCAAGAGTTATCAATTTAATTTAGTAGGATTTCCTTTTCAAAACTGGTGGCATACTTAGGGGGTTGAACTTTTATTGTATGGAAAACTGCAGTTTAAGCCATTGGAGGTATATTAAAAGACTAGGTCAGCTGCATTATTTTTATTTACTCTTGTCTCTGTTGGCAGTACATACCCAGTGAAGGAACTGTAGTGCTTTGTCAGCAGAAAATGAGAGGAGCCTGAACATCATGTAAGTCACTGATATTTGGCTCCTGCAGCATGACTGAGTGGGCCAGGTAACTGAAGTGGGCACTCTGCAAATTGAGCACATGGGTAGTAGTGCTGCCAGCCAAACCTCTATCCCATCACTTAAGAATATTGAGCGTGCTGGGAAGAGGAGGCTGGGCTGGGAGGGGATAGGAGACCCTGTTGGGAATGTCCATCTGTTCTTCATGCTGATGAGGTTACATGCCTGTGATTTCTTGGCTGGAGAAACTTGACTTAATAAATAAATTTTTAAAAAGCTTCTGTGACTAATAACAACAATTTGTGCCAAAAGAAGATGCTATCAATTTGGGAGTTAAAAAGAAAACAAGATATCTTCACTGTGGATCATTCAGCATCCAGGTGAATTTTTTTTCCCCATTAAGATATTTTAACACTTTGGTATCTTATTCAAACTAATAATTGCATGTTTTGAGTATGCTAGTGCACATATCCTTACAGCTGCTGTTACCATGTGGTAGAAGCAGTGCTATTAACACAGCCTCCAGCTGGGGTTATAAACCTTGCTATTATGTGTTGGGAGAATGAATTGCAAGGAGCTTATTTGAAGGAGAGACAGAGTCATTTCTGCAAGTGAACTGTGCTCTTGTTTTATTGTATCACCATGAATCAGAAAGATGCAAAGTTGTCAAAGGTGGAAAGGTAGTCAGCTTTCTACAACCTATGAAGTAAATTACAATTCCGGTATATCATTTGTTAAGTCAGTTCAGTAAGGGAAAAATAGAGGACAAATTCCAGTCTAAGATTGCTTACTATTAATTAACAGTGATTATGAGTAATTAAGAGTAGTGAGAAGATGGGTACTGATATTTTTGAAGCATTTTTATTAGTTTTATGAGGTTTTCAGTCATTGCACATTTCTAGGCTCTGTCTTGAAAATTATTTTCTCCTCTTATGACTGTCAGTATCATAAAGTCACAGGCACTTTCTTTACGGTAATAGTATGGAAGAAGAAATGTTTTCTTTGGTATTTCCATTTTTTTTGTCGTTTACAGTAGCCTGCCTAGTCCTCTGTTAGGATTCATTAGGTAACATGCTGTCTTTTGTGACTTTTTTTGGAATCTTCTAGCTTTTGTTTTGGAAAGCCAGCATAGCCTACCAAGTCCTCTTTATGAGTCCAAGGAGAAGTTATTACATGAAGATGTAAGTGGAGTCTTTGAAGTGAAAAAGATATTGCTGAAATTCCTTTACACTTCGAGGGATATATAGTTAGGAAATATCATCAGGTGAGGAATAGGTCTTTTTATTTATAGCTCTTGGTTTTTTTCCTTTAATGTAGGAGTTTAGGTTATTATGTAATAATTTGTGTTATGTTGTGTTTTGGCTTGATCCTGATAATGGAGAAATGTCAGTATCTGTTGCATCTGGTGAGTTAATCATTTTCTTTCCTGAGGAAGTACATGAGGAGTACTCTTGAAGAATAAACTCTGCTGCAGCATACCATACAGTTATTGTACTTCTATGTAAGTGCAATGAAATGAACGCCTCCAGTAACATGTGGAGGCATTTAATTATCAGAACAATTTGTTATTATTATTTGATTTGCTGTTAAGGAAAGCAGCAAGGAAAAAGCCAAAACCCTCCTGGGAAACCAAAAGCTTTTTAGATGTGTTTTGTGGTTGATGTTTCATGCTTGTTAACTCCAGGATTTGGTTTCAAAGCCCTTTTAATAGAAATGCTAATGGGATTCTTCTCCATCCTAGAGTGTGTGATAAGAGATTTTTTTGTGGGAGAGCAACATGAGCTGCACAGGGCAACATACCATTCAGTAACACTGTCCAGATTTCCATCGAGCTGGTGTTACTGGGATAGTATTTCATAAGACTGGGGGGAATGATTCCTCTCCAGTCATTGCTTATATGCTTGTTTGGGGCTTGCCAGTTTGCTGGCAGTCTGCTCTGGACCGTGTGTTTAAACTTGTGTGTGTTCTCTAATAGCAAAAGTACGGGTAGGCAAAACCAAAACATGCTGACCACCACACACTCGAGGTAGGTGGCTCCCTTAGTGTGCACTTCTCACCTGTGAGTGAAAGCTCCCACCTGGAAACCTTTTTCCTCCTACCTGAAGTTGCAGTGATCTGCTGTAGAGAAACCAGGAGTCACTGGCTACACAGGTTAGCATGGACACCTGCACTGGTTTGATTGCAGAGTCTGGAGCTTCAGGTGGGCTAATGTACCTTGTTTTTTTGGGGAGATTCCCTATTCCTGCTGGCCATCTGCTGTTAATCTCTAATATGGCTTGGATCCCTTCATGGGTTAGAGCATCTGAGAGGCACTGACAGGACAGGGGAGATTTGAGCAGGAGGAGCATGTTGCCTCCTGTGAACTCTCCATTTAGTTGTACAGTCTCTTGGTCTGTCTTCAGTTTGTCAGCTCATCTTGGTTAGTACTTAATCCTGTGTGGATTATGCCACTGACAATGTTAAATCTTTACTTTATGAAAGTAAAGTATTACCATATGGGTCTTTCATTGCCTTTATTTCAAATCTATAATATGATGTTCTTCCAGTGTCTCGGGTCCTTCTGGGGGTTTTGGTCATACCCACTGTAATTGTTACTAGTCTAAGTTAAATAATAATAATGCTGTTCTAAAGTTATTGTAGTCTATGCAGTAGATTATATTTTGAGCTGTGGACTTCAGCTTTCTGAGCAGAAGTCGACTCTAGGCTTGGAGTAAGTGGATTTTTTTCTCTTCCTTTTGCTGTCACCCTGCCAAAGGTGCCTTGAGATGAACAGCTGAGGTGAAGGAAAATGATCTAATGACACTTGATGGTAATTAGTTGTAAAAATAGGTAGTACTCTGTATGTTTTCCTTAATTCTTGTTCATGCCAAAGCATCTTGCAAACAGGTTTTGTTTAGATTTAGTAATTTCTGGTTTACATTGTTTATTTTCAACTGGGAATGCCGTAAATGCTTTCCAAATAATGTGTCTGACTATCTGGTGCATTCCCATGTAGTATTAACATCAGGCATTCCCTCTCTAAACCTAATACCGCAGGAACTGCTTCCCCCGGAGGTGCAGAGAAGCAGAATTAGGTTTGAGTGGAAAAATCAAATAAAGCTGAATTGAGAGGAAAAAGAATTGGCATGAGTTTCTGGAGTAAGGGCTGAGTGTATTGTATTGTAGGCTGTACACCTGCCCAATTTAGTGGCTAGTGTAAATGGGGCTCCTCAGTGTAGCACAGTACCTACCCCTGCATTATCTGGACACTGCCCTTCACAATCCTTAAAAATGAATTTGAAGTGCAGCCAGCAGATACTGCCTTACTTTATTGTAGAGTAGCCACCTAATGTTTGACAGCCATTTTGTATTGTGAGTTCTATGGATTGATTAACAGCACAAAGTCTTTCTGAAGAAGTACTTTTATTTTTTTAAACGAGAAATAAAGGAGATGTAGATAGTTGTGGAAAGGAATATCACCTGCTGTAGGCTGTTAGATATTTTTCAGCAGTCCCTGAGTTTACTGGCCATCCATTCTGGTCCTTGCTCAGCCTGGCAGCACAAGGCAGGATGACCTGGCTCCACACCAGTCGTTGCAGTGCCACCATGAACATGCCACCTGCGATGCTGCAGTGTAAGTCCAGTGCAAGAGGGGATGCTGCCTTCATGATGAGGAGGCCTTGATCCTGACTCTTACACAGATGCTTGATTCATACCAAATCAGAGTCTGAGCTGATGCAGCTTTTCTTGACAGATAAAGTATGAGAATTACAGGACCTCAGCAGAGTTTAAAGGGTTGGAGAGAGTATTAAACTACAATGCTGTTTCACAGCCTCATATGCATTTTTTCTGTGTTGTGAAGTTGCTATTTTTCACCTTTTTTTCCTGATGGTTTTCAGTGAAAACAGCAACATACTTCTCTTTTTGTTTTGTTTTCTGTTGAAATAAGTATCTCTAATAATACAAAAGCAATGAGGGAGAAGTTTTGTCTGAGATGCAAAATCTGTATATGACTCACATATATGAGTAGCATTAGACTGATGGTTACAGAGGACCCATTTTCTGTAAAAAAAGCCTTGAACTAATCATGAAACTTGATTCTGACTTTGAATATACACTGGTTTGGTTTACTCATGCCTTTCACAATGGCAGATTTTTTCTGGCTTGCATCATTTAAAAAATAAAATACAGCAGTAGATTATTAGATGACAGCTGTTGTCTCAAAATTCTATTCAGGAAATTTATTTTTTTTTGCATCTGTACTTCATTTATTCTTGGCCTCTCAGTTAAGTATGAACTTGTTCCGGCATTGAGAATGGGAATCAATTCCGTGTGTCCCAGGTTTTGATGCAGTCCCAGTGTCAGGACAAGCAGGGGCCTAGAAAACTGTGCTCCCTTCCTCCTCTCCTGCTGTAGCTCTTCTGTCTTTGTCCTGACATACTGAAAAATAGGGTGAAAAGAAGCACAAGGGGAAGAGCAAAACTAAAGTAGGAAATCACAGTTGTAAAGCATATATTCAGAAGAATTTTAACACTGTGCCTATAATTTATTTCAAAAGTTTATAAATATATTTGCATGATCATTTTTTTTTCCTTAGTGTTGCTCCTTCTGTAATTTCTTGCGAAGTCTTCATTTGTCACACTGAACCCCTCACTGTCTCCATTCCTAAACAGTCAGGCCAACAAAAGACAGCTAAACTGTGATTAAATCAATATATTTTCCCTCTGTTTGTATTTAGGCACCTTTTTTATCCTGTAATGATTACCTTAACCAGGTAGCAGAAACAAACGTTTTAACTTGTGCTATTTAATATGTATTTTGCTCAGGATACATACGGTCTTTGAAGAAAAATACAGCCTTTTTGGTCTCCTCCAGAATGCAGAAAATCACCATTCTTTTTGTAGAATGATCACTTTGTTTGTGAAGGGAGTTTGAGGAACAGGTAAAGTGACCTCTTGCAGCTTAGAACGTGCTCCTCTTACACCTTGTGCTTTCCTCTTCTCTTGAAACTCCATCTCTCTGGAATGTATCTGTCAGCAATTGCAAAATGTGAATTTTCATTTTCTAGAAGTTTAGTGAATTATTATATTTTAAAACCAAGATACACTCTTAATATTAAATAGCTTTCTGTTTTTACAAATGCTAACAAAATGACTTCATGCTGGTTAGCAGCTCAAAAAATGCATCAGCCAATAATGAGTATTAGAGTACTGTAGATAAGAATTATAAAAACTAAAGTGAAGATACAAGGAATAGAAATAGCCTTTTAAGTTACCCAATAAACTCTTTTACTGTTGCCATTTACAACAGAGAAATATTTCCTGATTGCCCAGCACTAAAGTAGCAAAAGAGGCAGGTGCTGATTCTTCTACTAAATTTTTGATTTAACAGAAAAGCCAGGTTTTGCAGCCTACCACTTGCTTGCATTGTTGCTAATTGAGTTTTAAATGTTGCAGTCTGTTTCCTGCTGTAATGATGATTTATATCATTCTAGTTAATGAGCTTAGATCATTAGAGCATCCATGTTCAAGGGCTGCCTTGAAAAGTGCAGCCGTGCTGCAGTCCACTGAAAAATTATCTTAAATGATGGTTCTTTACCCTTTTACTTAAAAAGGAGCTTCACAGAATACTGTTCTTGTAGGTGGCAAAGAAAAACATCTGTTAAAGACAGAACCTCAATATACAAAAGTATTTTAGCTAGTCAGGTGTGAATTAATCCCACAAATCATTGTTGTGAATGATTTACAGAAAGATGACAGGTTTAGTCCAGTTCTTAATGACTCTATCTTGTAATGCCTTTTCAGGAGTGTGAGGCTCTTTTGGCATTTCACATCAACTTCTGTGACCGAAAGGACAGTATAATTAAAGCAAAGCACAAAAGACAATGATATTTACTAACTTTGAGTACCAAACCCACAAAGAAAACAAGCAGTAAGTGTTTATTTAGCTGTTTTGTTCTCTTTTGCAAGCATTTCCGGAGGTGTTTTTTCTGAAATGAGATACTAGTCTGTAAATGAGATCTATGTGACTCAATTTATAAATGGATATAGATTTTCTTGTGAAAGGACTGCTAGAATGCTAATATGTTTCTTGGGTATAAACTGCCCACAAATTTATTTAAATTGCAAAAATTATCTTCATTAGTTGAGTTAGTTTTATATAAGATAGCTATTTGTATTCAGTTATATACAATAAGCCTGCCAGGAACAATTCTGAGACAAGGAGTTCAGGGAATATTAAGAATCATTGCTCCAATGCAAATCACATCTGATCCTTATTGTTATCTATGCTACTACTGGTAGCTTGATAAGAATGTGCAGTTTAAATAGCATTAGATAGATTTTTTTTTGTGTTGTTGTTGGGTTTTTTATTTGTTTGTTTTGTTGGTTTGGGATTTTTTAGCAGAGATATGAATACCTGTAGTAGAACTTTGTTGTAACAATTTTAGAAGGACAAAAAGGAGAAAACTGCTTTCTAGACTTGCATGATTTGTGTCTGGTGCAGAAGCCTTGCTAGACTGCAGAAGTCTGATGTGGCTTTGTTCTTTCAATTCCCTTATTGCTGCTGTTGGTTTGTAAGAGTAGGTCAATGAGAGGAGCTCAAAGAAAGTCCCGAGTCCTTTCCTGCTGAAGCTCAGGACTGGAAATGGTTCCTTGCTCAGCTTGGAAGGGACAGCTCAGCTCAGATACTTCCAGAATTGGAGGAGGATCTTCTAGACCCTGCCCGGATCCTGGGATCCCTTGCAGATGCATACTTGGAAGAGATGACAGTAATGTTGTGCATGGCGAGTTTCTAATCCTCGATCCTCTAAGAGAAACCGTCAAAACATTTCCAAAGTTTTAGGTCTTTCTATGTGGTCCAGTTTCAGTGAGCCTTTAATCAAAGCTGAGAAGGTATCTGAAATTAACAAAGATGACTTTTTTTTCATGTATTTAATTCTTAAAATAGTCTTTTAGACTTTTATAATTTTAAAACAAAGGACTAACATTTATATGTCTGTTCTTTGGTGGAAAACCTCAAGTATTTCCTCGCTGTACATGCATTCTTTTGAGGTAAGAGAATTAGTTGTTGGGGGGTTTTAAATTTTTTTCTTTATTTTAGAATTGTCTGTTGTCCGAGACAGCATGAAAAAGGAGGAAGATGGGTTGAAAGCTTGTTCTTTTCCACTTGCTTTATTTTGTAGCACATTCATCAGCTCTACTTCCTGTGATGCATAGATATCCCTGCTTTGCTTGGTCACCAAAAAGACACACGCACAATTATCTTATTTTGTGGGTGATGATCTTCTAAAACCTGATTGCCTTACTTGTATGTTTTCTGAAGATAAGGTCCTGTCTGCACTGACTCATATTTTTTGTCACAATGATGTATCTTCCTTTTTTTATAAGAAGCTTCTGTTGATTTTCCTGTTTTTTATTTTCTTTTGGTCACATGTTTTCAGCTTTCTAGCAGTCTGTTTATAGTAGACAGACTATTGAAGGTCCTTATTGAATTTTCTCTACCAAGTTCAGTAGTAAATATTTCAATTTGATATACAGATACACAAGAATATCATATGAAATTTTCAATGAAAATATAGGTTGTAAAACTTCTGGAGTACATGAAAACTTTTGGATGCAATAAATACGGGTTTATGATCCAAGAGTATTTTTTTTTATTACTTAGCCAGATACAAGAGGCTAAAAAAGAGACTGCCAGGCAATTTCTACAGTTTCAGTGAAGCACAGGCAAGCTCTAAAAAACATATGAATACATTAGAATTTTATTATTTTTATGTGCCTGAAAGGTTTCTGCCTTTAGGTCACTTCAAATAACCAGATTATTGCAGTCCAGAAGAAAAGCAAGCAGCCTGGAAAGTCCATGAAGTGCAAATGGTTTATTCTTTTTCTTAGTACACATTTTTCACTTGAGAGTAACAAATCCACAAGAGAACTGTTTTCCTGAAATTGCTGGACTGTTGAGAGCCGAATTTGACCGATCAGTTGTACTAACTGTTACATGGGAGAAGCAGTAGCAGGTATCTGTGCTTCATAAAGGAATGTACAAAGAGGGCAAAAGATTTTGTTTCATTAAATCAAGGCAGCATATTCTTGGGAATAAAGCCTCTTGCCTGTTTGCAAGCAAGGAATAGAATAGCTAGAAATATGCATAAAACAATAATATATATGCCATCAGTGTAGAAGATACCAGGTTCACTATTCTTCTGTAAAAAAGATAGTTAAGCTACTCATTGTAGAAAACAAAGAGAATTAGACATTAATGAAGAAATGAATGAATAGGGAATCTGAGTGGACCTACTCCTTGTAACGAAGCTCTATTGAACTGGAGTTACGATTTCTTTCAAGGTGCTAGGATCCAAACTTTCTGTCTGACGATATGTGGATGGTATTAAGCAACAGTGTAAAATTTAAGCATCTGTAAGTATGAATGGACCCATAGAGCCCTATAAATCCAGGGTAGATGCAGGCATGATTCCTTAAAAACACAATGGAGTCGTGTGTTGGCTGTTTCCCTCACCAGCGACAGCAATCTTGTTGCAAGAAAATTAGTAACACTGCATTTGCCTTGACTGTATGGGGAAGTTGACTCTCTTCATTTGGCATTTGGGTTTTGAGGGGGTTTTTTGGTAATACTAACTTTTGTTTTAGTGAATGTTCATCTTCCCATGATGTTTCACCGTTTTGGTTGACGATTTCATTGTTCTAGTGAAGGACTCTGGTCAGAGAGACTCCTGGAGTTGCCTTGATAAGGGTCTGTGGTTTTGAGCACTTCCTTGGGTTTTTGCTTGACTCTGCTTTGTTGAACAGAAGCATGTACTGCAGAAGTCAGCTTGTCACCAGCCCTGATGGGATGGAACCTCACAACCTGTAAGAGGTGGTGAAAAGTGGCATTTCTTTCTGAAATTTAGTGGTTATGGGGAGTCACAAACACCACACGGATTAATAACATGCTAGATGAAGAATTTCAAGTAAAAAAGATACTCTATAACTGTGAGCATTTCCAGCTGATGGCTTTTGTCAAATCATTTTTCACCATGAATGTTTTCATGGTCCTTGTTTCCTACAGTGGTGAGCTGAATTTAAAGCTGCAGGAACTGCACACTAAAGAGAGATGAGGAAGATAAATGTAATTTTTTTAATATCATGAAAAGGATTTTTTCTTTTTCCAGGACAAAAGTGAACTAATCTATGGCTGGTTTGGGGGTTGATATTGTAGTATATTATAGTTGGAAAGAACATTTTCTGTAATGATTTAAACTGATAATGTATTGGATCTTAGCCAAAAGCAGACAATGTTCTTTCTGAAAAGTGAGTCATTCTAGGGAGCAAGAGAGTTAGAGAGGAAAGTTCTTCTGAAAAAAGGGCTTAAATTCTTCAATTCCTGCATGAACATAGTGTTGTGTTAAAAAAAAAAAAAATCACAATTACCCAGCTTGCATGGAATGGAAACAGGGAAATGCTCATCTCTTGTTGCCCCATTCAAGCATTATTTTGCTGTGTGCTCTGATACGATTGTGTTATGTATAATTTGTATTATCTGTTTGGCTGGGGCTGCTTCAAGCAGCAGAGTCCTTTATCTTGCAAGTGCAAAGCGTAAGGTGTGGAGATCCTTGGATGGAAATGCTGAATTCATATACACTTAATTCACATACCAAATGCCAATGAAATCTTGTTTGACTGATAGGCAGCATATTAAACACTTACTTATCTCCCCTTGGAATGTCTGGCCTGTAATCATTAAAAATATATTTACTAACTCTGTATTAGAAGCCTGAAAGGATGTCATATTTTGAGATTACTGGTGGACTACAGACCAGAAGAGTGCCATAAATGCCAATTCAGTGTAACAGAATTTTTCTTCAGTTTTTTTCACCTAATACTCTCTTTGCAAGTTGGTGGCCTTTTCTTCTTACCTCTGTTTCTGAATAGCAGTACTCCCTTGCCTTCCAGAACAACTTGCTGCATGTGATGTGGTTAGTGGCTGTCTGCTGAAATAAAACTTCTTTCCTGTTCACTCCCCTCCTCTGACTTTTTGCGTTTTTTTTCCTGTTCAGCCAGACATTAGGAAAACAATTCTTAATATAGCGTGAGGTACTGGTTAGCTTGCTTGAGGAGCATAGTGCAAGAGCTAGCCCAAATCTGCCTGGCTGCACCCCTAGTGCTACCCTGAGTCCTTTCTGACTTGCTTGCACTCACTATGTGCCTAATAACAAGGTTATACAAAGAAACATAATTAAGGCTATTCAGTTCATCAACATGACTTCTTTGTGTTTATTTTCATAATCATCATTAAGTGATAGCAGTTTGTTCCTGGAACTAGATATGCTTAAAAGTGCTTTTTAACCCCAACCATTCTATGACTCATGTTGATTTATGATCAGCATATGAATTTAACCATCTACTCAAGATCATGTTTAGGTTTATGTTTTCATCAAGACGAAATCAATGTGGTCAGCTCCTCCTTGCACTGGCTCTCCTAACTAATTATCATGTGAGCTTTTACCAGGACAAAAAATCACTTTGGAGAGCTTTCTCTTGAAAGCACTTTTCTCAAAGGTTAAGCATTTTCCACCAGCATTAGATTTGCATAAGACTTTCCTTATGGAATTTAGATTCTATAATTTCAAAAAGTCATTTTCTGTATCTTAAATTAGAATTGGAGAAACTTGCACATTGCCTGCTTTCCTTTACGTTATACCCATATACTATCACATGAACACCCATTGTACAGAAAGTCTGGATTAAAGTAATGGCTCAAGCCCACTAAGACAGGCGCAAAAACTGAGATTAAAGCTCAGTAGGTCTTGACTGCTGGTTCTTTTCATTCATGGCTCTGAATATAGCTCAAATGCTGCACTTCACTGAATTTCTTTAGGCTAATTGTGCTGATTCTTCCAGCTCAGGATGCGTACAAGTATCCATGTTGATACTGATGGTTGCTAATTAAGAGCACAGGAATTTGAGAAATACTATTTTTATTTTCCCTTCTGTTTCTGGGAAATACAGAGAGCTACATATACAAAGGTAACAAACAAATGCATTTTTTTGTGGTGAGCAAATGTTTGTTTTCCACTGATAAGACAAATTGTTGCCCTGAAGGAAGGAGGATGCTCTTTGTAATAGAGTGTTGCTTCTGATTCTTAATAAAACATTTAGTGGGGGTGGGATGAAGCATAAAATAGGGCTGTGATGGCACAGAATGAGGAAACTGTGACAGCAAATGTTATCCCCAGGTGAAAATGGAAAACCTATATTACCAGCCAACATGAAGGTTTTGTGGTTGGGTTTTTAGATACTAGGCATTCATATACCGAAGCTTGACATGCTAATACTGCTACCTGTAAAATCTTGTACATTGTTGGGTGCTTGGAAGGTAGTTGGATTGCAGTCTATGATGGTAATACTGCTCTAAAATTCTGCAGTAAGGAGAGCAAACAAGGATACTATCCATCGAGCCCCTGTAAATAACTGAGGCTTTCTTTGGGCCTTATATAACTATCACTGTATCCATGTAATACTAGTGCCTGTGTTTTAACTTTACTGGGGTTGGGATTTGTGCTGCTGAGAGAAATACTGATTGTAGAGAAACCTATTCCTAAGAGTTGAATTAAATCATCAGCAAAAAAAATTAACCTGTTATTTGAGCTTCTCCTCTTCAAAAGCCCTTTTCTCATTTTGCCTTGTTTCACCTTCCCTAAATTTCATCTGGAGCATTGTGTTTAAAGCCAGGCTGTGCCTGCTTCTTTTGCAGGGTCTTCCTTCCTCCTTGAAAGGGCTGTCTGCTTCTGGTGTACTGAATCGGATGCAGCAATATAAGGATGCATTGCTCCCTCTCAGGCTATGCCTGCCTTCCTACTGACTGAACCTGTGACCTTATAAACTTAAAATTCCTTGGGCCTTTGTTTTTTACATCTGTAAAACTGAGGATAAGAGAATTTTCGTATTGCTATAAATAACCTTGATCTCAGGATATGAGCTGGAAATCCTGACCCAAACACCAGTGAAGCGCTTTCGTCACAAGTAATCCTTCTGATGGGGTTATTTGTGGGATGTGCATTGCTCCCTGATGCTAAGGGTGCATTAACAGGAGATAATGACAGTATACTTGCTTTTACATTTGCTAAGGAGGATGCTCAGGGGCAGTGCTGACCTTGGGAGGGTGGCAAGGGAAGAGCTGGTTGTTTTTTTGATGGATGTGGGAATGAATGCTGGTTTAGTCCTGTCACGTTTTGTTTCTCCCTCTGTGACCTAATTCAGCACCTTCTGGTATGTGATGAAAGCAGCTTCCTCTGTTGATCTTGAAAAAAAGATCTGAAAAATATTCACTAGGTCACCATCCCCTTTCTACTACTACTCCATTATGTGGCTTTGACCTGGAATTGAAAATTTTCGTTTGGCACCTCACTGCTGTGATACCAGCTTACTCTTCTAAGAAATATAGCTGGGGTAGGGGCATGGAGAGAAGGGATTTTTCTCTACCGGTGTGGGTTTTACAGCACTTGGTACAGCCTGTTACCTGAAGCTTGTTTCTGGTATTTCCTATATACACAAAGGCACTCCTCTGCTGGCTAGGCTTATGTACCTGGTTTTTATTTTGTTTTGAGGCACTGTAAATAATATTGTGGCACAAAAAGTAATACTGTAGAGCTATTTTTAAAATCTTTGTGCTAAAGATATTTTTCTAGTCTTAACATTTTGAAGGGCTTCTGCCGCATGGGTTTGGGATTATTTTTGCTTCCTCCTTTACCAGAGAATATTAATGACTGGTGTCCTGAAGGTCTTTTCTGATGTGATGTTTTCCCTTCTTTACTCTTTTTCACTCTGCCTCTTCAAATCAAGTGTCATTAATTTGTTCTAGCCTTCAGGGGATGGTGGGAGAAAACTTACTCCTATTAGAAGGAGTGAGCGTGGGTGATCTTTACAGACACTAGAGTTGAAAGTGTTGGCAGAGCAGAACACAGTATAGTGTCCTCATGTGTTGCACAGAAAACAGCTTTTCCCAAGATGTTCTTTGCCTTTTTCTTCATCCATGCAAAGAAGGAAAGTTGTCAGTCAAATAACATTGGCAAATGTGGCCTTGATGCTTCATTTGTGGTTTCCTTTGCTGTACCTGTATGGTTAATGGTTTCTGGATTTATCTTTGGTGAACCAGACCTCTTTATGAAAATACGTAATTGCAGTTTTTTGTTAATGCCAGTTCACTCTGGTAGTATAAACTCATCAATTTGCATGCAGTGATTGAAGAGAAAAGATAGCTGAAAGCCTATTATAATCGCGTTAGATAACCAGATATGAATATGAATGAGATCATACTTCTTCTGGAAATAGAGATGTGTTGTTCAATAGACTTAGTATAACAAACATTTATATTAAAGCCCGTTATGTTGAGTCTTGTAGTTGTTTTCTTAGGACAAGTTACTTAGTGAGCTGTCTACATGATTCTGACCTTAATTTGAGTAAGTAGCGAAGTCTGCAAGTTCTTTAAACAGCTCACAAACAGGAACAGAACTGCATGGCAATGTATGTAACTGAACCACAAACTTTGTGTCTTGAGCTGCCATTTAAGTGAGCAGATGCAAATGAAAATTTCTGGAGTTTCTTCTTTTTATTTTATACTTCTTCCTTCTTGTTCTCCAGAAAATAAGGAAGAAATTTGCTCTTTCTTTAGTGATTGAAAAAAATAAAAATATATGGAATAAAACTGTGGCGTTCTGAACATTTCATATTGCTATGGCAATATATAACGTTCCTCAGATACACGCTTGCAAACAAACTTCATTCAGGCTGTAATATTGTGTAATTGAAGACATGTGACCCTTATATGTGACTTTGTTATTCAATTTTGAGGAAAATCAGAGCCTTCTGGTTAGTAGTTGAACCCTTCAAAAACAATACAGTAGTTGTTCTTGAAGCACCTGAGAATTTCATGCATATAGCTCTTGTAGTTGTTTTCCCTCCTATTTATGAGTTTTCTAAGGAAGCCTAGTCTTTGATGACTCAGCTACAAAAGCTGGTCTAGTTGATTTTGCTTTGCCTTTGTGTGTCCACTGCAACTACCCTTCCTCACTTGGCTTCTTCACTTAGCTTTTGTAACTTTTCATTGCTTCAAACTACTTGCTTGGAGAAATGTTTAGGACATACTTCTCATTGGACTTGCAGCCTCTTTACCACCTTATTTTGTAGATCCGTACAAATGACCAGCCACGAGTCTGCTCAGACACGTGCAGGTCTATGTGGTGCAATCGTTTCTTTGTCAGTAAGGCTTTGTAAGTACCAGGTGTCTTTGAAAAGCACTAAGCTCTTGGAAGCATGTGCTCACTAATGGAATGGTAAGCAGCTAAATGCTCCCAAAACATTGTACAAAGCAACCTCCTCTGGGATTTGCAGTCTGCATTCTGCAGTGTAACACAATAGGGTGTTTTTCTCCCATAGGTCTTTTAGTATTGTGTGCTACTTTGCTCAAGCACAGTCTCTTGGAAGTCGGTGCAAAAACATCCCCAGCTCAGTGAATGTAAAGAACAAGTTGTCAAGTGATGGATATTATTCCCTACACAGTGGTTTAAAAGATGTCTTTGCTTGATTGTTGTTAATTGTCATACATGTATGAGTTTGCAAATGTTGCTTCTGGAGCTGGTGATAGTTCTGCTCCTAATACCTGATGGCATTTGAAGATGGGAATATAATCTTGAGATACATGGAATGAAAATTCACTTGCAACAGTAACTGTATTTTACTATCAGCCTATAATGTTACACCAATTAAGTATATACCTGATAAATGAGAAAATAGGTGCAGCATATCCAAACTGTTGCAGGTAGAAAATTTTTGAATTGACAGTGTTTAACGTACTATGAATATAAATTTTGTGCTTAATGTCCATTTGGAGTGGGAAACCATACAGAATAATCTTTGGACTGAGTTTGTACGTAGTGAAGAGCATTTAGTTATCTGAAGGAAGGTATGTGAAGAGCATTCACAGGCTTTTTATTCGTGCCAATAGACATTGCACTCTAAATCACTGTTATACCACTCTGTCATCTATAAATAAACTAGCAAACACACTGCTCAGCTTTGAATTTCCTTCACTGCTAGTACCACTTGAAATCAGTGGTTCCTGTTTCAATATTGCTTGTTCCTTCAACATACATCAAAGAGAAATCCTCACAGTAAAGCCATCAGAAACATAATTTAATTTATATTAGGATGACAAAAATATTTCTTCTGTGTCTCCTTATGTCCAGTTTCTATTTTTATAATAAAATGGTATTTTATAGACAGTTAAATTGGGAAAATTCTGCTGCTATAGGTTAAGTTTGTGTAGTGGATCGAAGTACCTATCATAACAAGTAGAGAAAGCTGCTCAGAAATGTGATTTCTCAGGAATGGCAAGGGCAGTCCTGTGAACTCGAGTCTTGTGAAGGGGCCTGTGTCTTCCTTGAAAACTTTCTCAACAGAGATGAATTTCTAAGGAGTCCACAAACAACTAGTGTTTCTCAGACTTTCTGATTGTACCAACAATTAATTTGTTGGAGATCAGGTCATTAGTTTCAAATAACTTAAAAATTTCTTTTCATTTGAAACATTTCTAGTGTGTTGTGCAGTTCTAGAGCTTGCTGCCCTGAGAGTTTAGGTAGGATGTTGACAGGCTCAGACAAGTTCTTAAGCAACAAATTTGATGCCTGAACTGATCCCTGGAAATAGTAAGTGAGTAGAGAAAGTTTTGTTGTTGCCCAGCTGGCAATTTTAGAATACAAAGGAAATTGGAAAGCACTAGATAAATTAAGCAGAACTGTCTTAGCGGAGAAAAAATTGCTGCCAAATTGCTTTGTTATTATAAATTAATGAGTGTACAAAAGCCATGACTTGACGGCACTTTTGGGAAATCAGTGATATTGGAAAGTATGTGAATTCCTGCTCTGGATTTTTTTTCCTTTTTGGGTTTTTTTGGTTGTTTTTTTTTTTTATATGAACACAGCTGCTTTTAATGTTAAACCTACACACACAGAAACTGTGCTTTATGTTCCCTGTGTTCATAGTTTAAATCCATAAGTACCTTGATCCTGGAGATCTTCATTAAAAACTGAATTTCCTGCTTTACTGTGCTGTGGATTTTTTTGTTATTATTTGATGAAAAAATGTTCGTACCTCTTTGCATGTGTTGTTTAATAGCAAGAGCTCCAGTACCAGAAGAGGGCCTGTGCAGGTGTAAGGAAACAGGACGTGTCTGGCAAAATTAACAGGAACAACACATTCAATGCTAATGCTTGTAAAAGAGTAAGCCTGAATATGTAATAACTAGTGTGCTTTTAATTATTTTTTTTCCTGTAACAAGAAGGAGGAAGATAGTGGACTTAGCAGTGTGGAGTGGATATGGAGCCTCTCCTGTGGGCTCTTGGTGGGGTGGTGCTGCAAGTTCTTTGTTAGTGATATGAAGCTGCAACGTGACATGAAGACTATGGCAGAGTTATTGGCTGGTGGACGTTTCTGCCTTTGTGAATGGAAATATAATGCTGGATCTTTTTTACCCCCACCTAATGAAAGATAAAGCACTGATTCAGCTGCCTGGGAAATCTTGTAGATTTGAGATTCATAGGAATTTAGAGTTGGAAAAGAAAGGTGGTAGAATTATAGCTTTAGAAGCAGTTGAAGTTCTTTTCAGACTATAAATGGAGCATAGTACTGTATGCATGCAAAATTGCCCCTTTAATTCATTTGTGAATCAGGCTGTTCATCAGAATATGAGTACATGGGTTTTACATTGCAAGGACATTTCAAGCCTATACATGCAAACCTGGAAAGTGTAAAGTCTGTAAGCTATTTCATCCTGTTCCAGTCAAAATACTAATTGGATTAACTGTATGTAACATTGTAGTTTTACAGTAGGAGCTCTGGGATTTGACCATAATAAATTAAACCTCAATGCTAACTCTTTGTTTCGAGCATCTTCCTCCCTCTGCTTTTACCTTTGGAACTACTTTAATTGACAAGGTTCGTGTTGAGCACTGGTCTTTTCAACTTTCCGTCTTTGGGGGGCGGGGTTTGTTTTTCCTGGTTACATTTCGGCATCTACTGCTACGTATAAAAGAAGTAGGCTGCTCTCTGCAAAGTGCCTAGAATATCCATTGAGTACCCATTTCCGAGACCAATTCAGACTTTTGCAACTTGTGGGGTTGCAGAGCTTTGCACTTTTTATTTCTGTCCTGTTCACTGATTTGCGCACTGCTTTTCTGACATGTGACAAATTCAGGGAGATGCAGCTCCTTGCAGAAAGCTTTCTAAGCTGTCTGGTTTCTCTGTAATGGGCTCAGTGTATTTACCTGTTCACACATTGTCTGTGTACCAAAAGAAAAAAAAAAGTCTAGTTTCTTTGTGCTTTAAGTGAAAGTTAAAAAGTTAAATCCGTTTTAAAATCTCAGCCTTGTTCAACTTCAGGTTCTTGCAGTTGGAGCAAATGGGGGCGGGCGATAATTGGTAGAGCTGTACAGTTATGTAACTAAAAGCTTTTTTGCTGGAAGTTAGGAGAGCAGATTGCCTGGCCATCAAATTACGACATGTGTTTTTAATCTTCCCACAGTGTCCATGCAGAGGAGTACAGTCAAGAAGTGTGTATTGGTTTGGTAGATTAATGTGTTCAAATAAAGATGTTACAAAAAAATTTCCTTTGGGGTACAAATATTTTTTTTAGAGAGACAGTGGTGGTGTTGTACCACTTGGGGATTTAAATAGTATTTATTTTGCATAATTAATGGCAGATATTATTCTTAGGTTGAAACTGTAGCTGTTGATGGCTTTTAGCATGAAAGTTGTCATCTAAAACTCACAGTGGGGAATCAACTAGTAAAAAGATTATACAGTGTATCACAGTGGTGATAAGATAAAATATGCTATTTTATGGGGAAAATATCATGTTACTATCAGAGAAGAATGGTCAGCTAGCCAGCAATCATGAATTATGTCACCAATTTCACATAATTATTCGTGAAAGCGATGACTGAGATATCAGTGGGTTTTTCTGTACCCAGAGGGTGGTGGGTGGATGGTTTGGTTCGGATGGGGGTTCTTTCTGGCTTTTGTATTTAGTTTTTTTGATGGAATGACACTATATGGATCTTAATGTATACATTCAGGGAAAAGTGATGCAAGTATAAAACTATAATGTGAACTGGACTGAGATGAAAGACAATAGTGTATGAACACTTTGCACTGTGAGTCTGTTGGACTTGGTGTTTCAGCTATTGTATATAGTCCTTTAGTACCTATCTGGAGTTGTGACTTCAGCTTCTCCATGGCATGTTGACAAATGTGAGGTTTGCTTATCTGTGGTGGAACAAGGCCATTACCTGGAAGAGAGCATCTGAATTCTAGTTAAGGTGGGCTGCTGCAAGATAAGGTCTGTCTTGGACCCTTGGTTTTATTCAGTTACTTCAAAATCACCCTTAGAGTGTGAAAATAAGATTCTTTTTTTCGCTGGTTTTTTGGGTTACTGAAGGGCCAGTTTAAACTGACCTCAGTACTAGTCAGGGCTGTTAACATCATCCTTGTTAAGGACTCTGGGCTCGACCCTAAATGGGATGTGTGTGGGGGAAGTTCTCTCTTGAGTAGAAGAAACAAAGCAAGGCAAAACAAAGCAGGTTTTGACCCTGCACTCTTAGGCATCCATGGGTCCTCCAAAAGCATTGCCTGCCTTTCTGCAGAGGCTTGAAATCGCCCACCAGGGAGTTTGCAGTTTCACAAGACAGCAGAGCCAAACTCTGGCCCCTCAGGCACAGGCGGAGGCATCCCAGCCTAGCCCAGGCTGTGTGTCACTTGTGCTTGGTCTGTCACGTTTATTGGGGCTGCTCTTTCTAGGGAAACAGCCTCTTAGATTGACTTCATTGCAATGAAGGTAAGCAAATCATAATTATGGGAGGTTAAATGAAGGGGTAGAGGTTCAGGCGTGAAACACCAGTGTCCTCTTGTGTAAAGCATGGTTTGGGAAAGCAAGGGGGATGTTTTTCCTTTTGGAAACCAGAAGGCAGAAACGTGCCGGTTTAACCAGGCATACAGATGACAGGTGTGCTTTGCATTTTATGGAAAGCCTGTTGCTGTTCCTCTGAGTTTAGGACTAGGAAGAATAGAAGAGTAATTTTAGAAGAAAGAGTAACCTTGTTTGAACATGTTCTCTTTTTCAGGGCAGCTTTGGTTTGTCTTACTGCTGTTGCCAGTATTGTGTGCTCTGGTGGCAGTACCAGGAATGGACAGATACCTATGAAAATAATTATAGACCAGATTTACCCGATGGCTCTCCCTCCTTCAGTTATTTGGTAGCCTTTTGCACGCACAAATATGGATGTACATCATAGAAAACAGCTTCTGCTTAGCAGCTGCCAGTGCTCAACTGCTGTTTAACTAGTGAATGATGCGCAAAATTGTCATAACACGTCTTATAACACAGTGACGTTGGATTGTGTGTACCTAAGATGATTTTTGCATGGTGAATCTAAATATTGCTCCTCTTCTGTTCTAGTTTGTGGAGACATCCATGGTCAGTTCTTTGACTTGATGAAACTGTTTGAAGTGGGAGGTTCTCCTGCCAACACGCGGTACCTCTTCCTGGGGGACTACGTGGACAGAGGGTACTTCAGCATTGAAGTAAGTTTTTAATTTCTGGGTTTGGGTGCAAAACTGCTTGCAGCATATCGTGTATATTTACCATCATATCTTAACTAGTTCAGGAATACTGAGGCTCTTCACAGATACCATGTTAATGTTGCTGGTGGTGTCTTTATAAAGGTTGCTTGGAATCCAGCCATATCCTACTATATCTGTGCTGGAAAGCTGACACGGAACGGTGCTAACTAGTGGCCATCTAAATATAGCACAGAGGGCAGTGTGCTCTGCAGCTTGCAAAAGCTAAATAGCCTGAGTAGACTTGAGCTATTAGAAAAGAGACATAACAGAAAAACTAAACCCACGACCCATAGTTTAGTTTGATTTTTAGGTTTATTTGATCTGGGTTTCCTAGATGTGAAATTTTAGGAGAATGGAAGGACTAGATGAGAGGTAAATGGGACAAAAAGCCAGCGCATACCATGCTGTGCTGGAGAGAATGTGTAAGTTCTGTTTAGATATGGCATGTAGGAGTGCATGATCTCTGGCTTTTGATGCAGCACTTGAATCCACAGAGAAGCGATGCCCAAGTGCCCCATTGGTGATGCTGAGACCTGGTGTAGTCTCCAGGTCAGGCCTTAGAATGTGGAGGTCAAATGACATCTTTAGCTGGCTTGTGAAAGGAACAGTGTTCTATCCACTCTGTCAACTGACTGGAAGTGAGGCAAATACCAAGCCCAAATCCTCTGTTCCAGTGCTCGTAAAACAAACCAGATTTTTTCTTCTATCCTGTGTTTCTGCTTGATTTTACAAACTGACAGAATGACGTGCACAACTATCGAATAAAACCTGATGTAGATTTGTTTGTCTAGGTTATGGTTGATCTATTCATTGAACAGTCAATCAGAAACCCTTGCAGAACTCTTGATCTACAGCTTGACTGTTTCTGTGAAAAGTTCAGACTTGAACTCCCTCTGAGTCAGGGCAGAATGCCCATTACCTGTTGGAAGCAATATAGATCCTATGATACATATCTGTGTATCTGTGACTAGATTACATGGCATCATGTGAGAACACATCCACTGCTGTTTTTCATTCTACCTACCACATCAAAGTGCACTGTTGCCATACTGGTATTACCAAGCAGCTGAGTTGTTTATGTGTTTGGAAAACAGATCAGTGTATTATCTTGCCAGTCTTATGATTATAGTATGAAGTTGCTGAAAAATTAGGTTCAGTAAAACTACTTTTGCTGTATTAGTTCATTTTAAAACTTCATTTCAAGTGTTAACAGAATCTTTTGGCACATGTTGCAAATAGAAACATGCTATTCCAACTACAGATGCTCTAAAAACTGAAGAATTGCAAGGTTCTTTCGCCCACCTGCTAAAAATCAATATAGTCAGGATTTAGTCTCATACTGATGTCAGCACTTTGATCGTGATTTTTTTGAGCTTGAGTTCATGATTTTCTTGAGAACCTATCCACAGTGAGCTGTTAGGTAAATCATTGCTGTGGATTACCATGCTGGATTGCTTGGGGAAGATTGGGAAGGAGGAGCAGGGGGAGCTTCACAGATTTAAACCATTGTGCAATTCTATCGTGAACTACCATTTTTGAGTTGTGATAACCTCATTCATATCTCCTGTAGTCTTCGATTGAGACAAGATGTGTCTGGAAGAGGAAAGTTTTGTCTTCACTTCTATATACATAAGCTTTTAATAAAAGAAATAGAACAAGGGGATTTGCTACAGCTTTCAAATGCTTCTCTGACAGTTTACCAAAATCTGTTGCAAGATTATTACCAATTAAAGAAATAGCAAGCCATATAAAACAAAGAAAATAGCTTATGTATAGGGAATAATCCCCTTAAAATCTCTCACTTCGCGACCTGTGCATACGTACTTAGCAAATTATATTCTGAATTCAATTTTTCCATTCAGGAACGTTGCTTTTTCACTGGAAGCAGTATTGGCTTCAGCCAGCGCCAAGGAAATATCTCAGCTGTCACTTATATTATTTCTTTTGTATGTAAGGTTCTCAAATCGCTGCTGGTTTTTTTTTTTTTTGGTCACATAACTGATTTTCCCCACCTGTCACCTTGATTAAAGAATGCCTTTGAAAGGAAAGGCAAGTTTCTGTTTCGTAAGTGTATTTGGATGTGGATCTGTGCATTCAGGCATGAACTCAGCACAATAAGTAGTGACAAGGAAAGGAAAATTGTGAAGAATGCAACTTGGCATTTAGAGGGGAAGGATGTTTTTGGTGGAGAAGGGGACCTGAGTACATAGATCAGGCACCAACTCTTGTCAGTACTTTGTGCTGGGGAAGTCATGCTGGTAAACAGCCCTAGCCTCAGTTCATATTTCTACCATGCCAGTCACATACTGATCTTTCTTCCATCCATCTGCTGGCTCCCCTTTCTGCTATGGAGACATGAGACTATTGCAGTTCTGGGGTCTTTCCAAAAGAATTAAGTAGCTGGTCCAAGGTACTAATCATGAGTAATACAAGCTTTAAAAAAAATTCCCCTTGATTGCCGTGTGATCTCTAGTGTAAAAGTGACACCATTGAGCTTAGACCGAGCTGAGTTCTGATAGTGGGCGAGATAATCCTTCTCTGTGGGCTGCAAAGCATTTGGGATTCTTCTGGATGAAAGGTACTACATAATGCAAGCTATTATCATTAGGAACAGAGAAAGAAATTGCATAAGGTAGGTGGAAGGCATTTGATAATTCAGAGGGAAAAAGAGAAAAGTATTTGTATAAGGCACTCAGCAGAAATGTCAGTCCTTGCCCTATGGAGCTTTTGATCCAAGGGCTCAATTCTTCATGTGCATTCTCCATTTTTACTGGAGTTAGATTCACTGCTTGAAGGGGGGTGCGTGTTTGTGTCTTTTATATTAGTTGTGAGCAATGAGTCAAAGGATGAGAGACTGATAGAGAAGTTACAATAGGTAAAATTAAAAAATGTCAAATTGTAGGTAGAATGAGACAAGGTTTCTTGGCATAGATGGAATCTTTATTCTATATCTGCGTTCGCTTTTCCATCTGACCTTTTGGCAGAGCCTGGGCATTTCTTCACTTAAAATAACGAATTTCTGCAATTTAATACGGTGCATTTATTTCCTTGGCTAGATAACTGATAACACTTCCCTCTTGTGCTTGTGCACTGTTCCAGGGGTTTGACTCCAGAGTAGAAGAAACCTCTTGGTTTTCACTTTCAAACAAGTTTTATGGTCATGGAGAGTAGAAACCCAAATGATCAAAACAGAGGGCTATTTTTATATCTAAAAAATAGTTAGAGCATAAGTGGTTCTGCAGGAATAGTATGTAAGGGAGAATGACTAATCTCTCTACCTGAGTCTGAAAACTCTTATTTGAAAGGCAGACAAATGCAGTGCAGTGTAGGGAGGAGTGTACCTATAGACTGTTTTTCATCACAGTCTTAGAAAAATTACTCAGTAAATACCAACTATAATGCATTAATAATAATACGTAAACCAACTGTTGGAATTATTTTCTTGCTCAATCCTGTATAACAACATATACCAGTTTATATATCAGTTGGTCATCATAAGGTACATAGTGATCACTTTTGATAGAGGAAAGAGTTAAAATACAGAGAATTAAACCAATGTTCAAAACTAACAAAGCTGGAGTTATGTTTTAAGGTTCAAAACATGCACACATTTTCCTTCCCAAGTGCAAAGACAAATTTCAGGGATTGAAACTGGTTTTGTGGTATTTCCAGCAAGGGCAATGTGAGGTGTTTGGAGTGGGTCTGGAATTTGACCACTGGACCTTGCACCAATTAAAAAAAGCATCTGGCGCTTGAGATGCTTCTGAACTCAGTGAACTGTTGGAAATTAACTGATCTCTCCCAAGAAAAGAATTACACATAAATAAATTCATGTTAGTAAACTGTGGGTGAAGTTCATGCTGGTGAAGTTGTGTGTTTGTCTCTCAAGTCTCTGTGAACGTTTGAAGACTTCATTGGAAGAATAAACACCCCTCAGCATCCTCTATTACTGTAGTGCGTTAATGTTTTCCAGTAAAAAACTTGATTTAAAATAGTTTGGGCTGGTCAGGAATACTTCACCAGTGAAGTCATTAGTTTTTTTCAGTTCTCTTAGAGCAAAGAAGATCCTAGGACTTCAATTATCCTGAATTTCCTTGCCCTTTTCTTCTGTAGACCAGTAGCAAATATATTTCTTCATAGCAACAATTTGCATCTTGTGAGATCTCATTTTTTGTATGGCAGTGCTCCTCGGAGCTGTGAATATTCAGTAACTCAGCAAATTCAGATTATTTATATCTATTTTAAATTCCCAGACTGGAACATGTTTGTGTCAGGGCCATCTTTGCAGCTTGACTCGTCCTGTGCCAGCTGTTCCCAGTGTGAGTCCCCAGCATGCCAAGAACCCCTTTTGGCTGCAGGGGGAGAACATGTGATGGCACCATTTCCCCTGCACTGTTGCCATCTCTCTGTGGGACCCATCTTCTCAGATGGCAGCTGTGGCCAAGACACAAAGTCCCAAAAACAGAGTTAAGAGCCATCACTTGAATACCTGTTTAGAAAGTACTAGCTATAAGAATTAGAGGAACATTTAAGAAAAAGAATCTCCTAGTCACTTTTTGGTTGAAAAAGAGGTACTTCTTTTCAGATATTTTTTATCTTTTCAGATATTCTTTTTAAAGGCTGAAATGGGAGTAATGTGGTCTAAACATTAGCAAACAGTATATTGCGATTTTGCTGAAATGCTAGTTGTAGTGAAGACAATATGACTTTTTCGTTATTTGCAGTAGTGTTCAGAATTTTCTTTGTGCTCAAGGGATAGTAGTTCAGAAACGTCAGTAAGTTGCATCTCGTGTGAGTATTCTGGTTACAGCTGCAATGTATTTTTATTTGTCTCTGAAATCATGCCGTAATAAACAGTCATCCCAGTAGTGTGAACGCAGCTTTGTGTGTAAAAAGGTACATGGTTTCCATTGGGATAGTTACTCCACTTTAGGAAGCTGTATCTGTACTAGATACTGTGATGGTACCGTTGTTTCAGTGCAGTTAAAGTAATGCAATGTTTGTATTTAGGTGAGGTGTGTGTCAGAGAGTGCAGGAGCTATGCCAGTTCCACAGGTCACAGAGCATCTGTAGAGACCTTAGCAGTGTGTGGCTCAAATTATCCTTTCGAGTATGAACTACCTCACACTTATTCACACTTTATTTCATCTGCTGGAGGCGTGCCCAGTGCTGTCAGTCATTTGGAGGGGGAGTTCATAATTTGTGGCTCATGCAAAGCCACACAACTGGCAATGAGCTGCATCTCTCTGTTCCTGGCACTACCAGTGCTGGAGCACCCAGAAGTGAGCGCTGTGTTGCGGGCGGTGCTGTGGTTGCACTCGAGTGGCCATGGTGATGATTTTTCAAGGCTCTTTGTTTTAATCACATAACTTGAAATTCATAGAAGAGCTGTGGGGCCTTTGGTTTTCCATTTCAGGATGGGCTGAGGTGTGGAATTGTGCAAATGCTCAAATTCATCATGCAACAGTGGAGTTAAATCCCAAGTCTGTTTTGAAAATGCGGGCCTTTGGCTTGCTTGGTGCTTAATTGCACAGACCTTTTCTTTCCTGAAGGTGAGGCTGCCAGAACCTCAGCAGGAAAATAGCTTGACTATGGGAGCTGGGAGGTGGACAGATTACCTGTTTGTTACAAATTTAACATATCTGCTATTTCAGCAGCTGAAGGACGCTAAACAAGTAAGAGAGGTTTAAGGGCCCTCAGTTATGAGCTGTAACTTTTTACATACATACATAGTTTTTTTTGATAGGTTGAAATGAAACAGGCAAAAAATACCCTACAGATGTCTAGATCGCAAGGTTCCCACTGTACGTTTTGCACAGAGTTACAGCAGAGCTGATGTTTAGTATGTTCTTAATGAAAAAGTTGAAGGAAGAAAGGTATTTTAAAATTTTACGACAGGGATTAGTATTATGAAATACTTGAAGACTTCAAGCGCAGATTTGCAACAAGGGCAATTTATCATAAATATTTTGACTTTGGTAAGAATTATGATATGAAGAGCATAGGTAGGAAAAAATCAAAACCAGAATGTTTGCTCATGATTTGTTGTTTGGACATAAGGGTTTTTGGATGTAAATGACTGTAAGTTGAAAAGCCATGAAAATCATTGCCCTCATATTTGCTGCTTAGTTTGCATGGAAAAAAATCTTCAAATTAGTTCTTATTTGCTATTACAACATTACTTCACTGGGCTACTGAAAAGAAAAGGGAGAAAATTAAAGGAGTCCTCTAAACAAAATAAACCTTTGATAGAGTACTGCTGAAAAAAACACAAAATGTGAATGGTGGGCTTACGTTGCTTGAATAGTGGCAGAGAAATAGAACTTGCTGGACTGTATTGATTCTCTGTTATCTTCTGTCTGGTTCTCAGGAGTACTTCAAAGGAAGAATAGAAAAAAAAGAAAAAATAAATCTATGATAAGCAAATATAGACAGATCAACCCGTACACAAGTACCTAATGCCAAAAAGTTAAAAATTCCGTCTTCCCATATTTTCTCTGCTTTCCAGATCTGGATAATATTTTAAATATGTAGTGCTTGTTTTAATCTTGCCAAAGCTTTAGGAAAATGAAAAACTTAGTTACGAGAGCAATGTAAACCACTTTTTTTTTTTTACTATACCGTTTCATCTAATCACTAATTGTGCTTTTCTAAAGGTGTTTTGTCAGGATTAGAAGCTCTAAGGTAACTTGGATACGGCTTTAAAAGCTGGAGCTTTTCTTGCGTAGACGGGGGTGTCACTTTAAACTTTTTGTCTTGCACCATTTGCATCAAATTTTTGCATTAGTCATTAAGTTTAAAGAAGTAGAAGGTTCTGAAAATTCTTGGAGGAATGAAGGAGTCATCATCAAAGAGAGAGAGAATTGCTCTGGTGGTGTGGACAAATGCGGGTTTCTTGCCCCATTGCAGTGAAACCCTCAAACCCAGGTCTGCTGGAGTTCATACAGAAACAGAAGGCTTTCCTCAGGCACACCCTTTGTGATTGTTTTGGGCCACAACAGATGATTCCTGTGACCTAACACTGTAATTCCATGCTAGATTATGTTAGCATGATTTCCCTGGCATTCTGACATCTCTTCTCGCTTCCTGCAGTGGCAATAGCGCCAGGGAGGCGGAAGAATTGACATGAGCTGGGAGGCCTTCCATGTGTTTCCAAAGGGGAAGAATTAGTTTTGCAATTCCTGGAGTATACTGCCTGTATTTTTGATGTTTTCCTCTGTCTGTAGACCCTCTGAGTAGAAGAATAGAAATTACAGATAAAGAACAGAAATTACAGATAAAGAACAGACAGAGCATTCAGATGTTTACACGTAATAAATTCAAGACAACGAGGAGTAGTATAAAACCCCTGCTGCTGTGTAATTATCTACGGATAGTGTGAGCACAAACATTAAAATGCTTCTTTTCCGTTTTTTCTTATAAGATGACTGTGTAGCAAACAAGGGAACTGAAATCTACATGTTGAGATGAAAAACAGCTGAATAATAACTTTAATCAAGACCCTCTGAATTGGAGAAGGGAATTCACACTACAATGTAGAGGCATTACATTGACAACAATGCTGATGTTGTTCTAATCTGAAACCATAGAGTATATTCTGAATTTCCAATCTATTGACTGTTAAATTAAATAAAATGATATTTTTTTTCCAGTGGCACAGAGGGGAGTGTTAGGAAGTAGTTGTAAATGAAAGTGAGGTTTTTTGACACCTTTTATTTCTTGTGCAGCATTTCTGCAGCAAGGAAAGGTTGGACGAAAAAGCATTCAGACAGTTTTCTAGCTCCTGTTTTTGAAAGGCCATTGTGTTCTGTACAGTGTCCTTGCAGGCAGTGGGCTTATCTCATGGGATGAGTGGGTCTTATTTCCATCAGCTTTCTTGGAGCTGTGAGTTTGTTTTCAAAACAAATATTTTAATTGGGTGGTCTAGAGAGGTCTGAGCAGAGCTTAGCTTCTCCAAGTCTTCTTTTTTATCTTTAAAAACATGTCTAGAAGAAATGTCATCTCAAATAGAGATCTTTAGGAAAGAGAAAAGGCATTATAAAACCTTGGTAGTAACTTCATTTAATGCAAGAGCTTTGTGGATCTTTTTACCCCAGTTGTATGTAGAGAACAATGTTAAGTGAAAAATGAACAAGCTTTCATGTAAAAACTGTGTAATTCTGAAAGCAGAGGTATTTCCTGAAGTGTGAGTTAAATTGTTCTGAGGCAAATTTTCCTTAAGCCAGGAAATGCAGGTCTTCCGGTGAAATTGTTTCCACAGAAGGTTTCTGCCTAACCTTCCAGGTGGAGAGTGTGCGCTTCGTTCTAGAGATGCACAGCAACTGCTGTGTGAGAGCTGGAGACACTGACGGCAGCGCACGGCTGACCAGGGAGGTGCCACTTAGCAAAAAGTGTAAAACTCTATCAGAATATACCCACACGAGTTTCAGCCAGCCCAGTGTGTGAAGAATGAAGTCAATCTGTTGAAAATAAATGCTTTACACTGATTACTTTTACTTTTTCTGCTAGTTTTTTGTGATGGAGGGGAATGTAGACTGTTCTGTTATGTCATTAATTATGAATTCTGTTTTTCTTTCTTGTTCTGATTCGCAGTGTGTGCTGTACTTGTGGGCCTTGAAAATCCTTTACCCTAAAACACTGTTTTTACTTCGTGGGAACCATGAATGTAGACATTTAACAGAGTATTTCACATTTAAGCAAGAATGTAAGTCTGTCTTACCTTTCTCCTCTTACCTCATTTTTCAGCAACTTAATTTGTTATTTTGCAAATATTTGATACTGCTTCACTGTTAGCAATTTTTCATGTACTTTTCATGTTAACTGCCATTAATTTTAAATTGTAATCCCTGTTCCCTGAGAGGGCAGTCACCTCTCAGTGGTGTGGAATGGAAGGGCTTAGACTCCCCCCACATTTGAGCTCGCCAGGCTAATGTAGGGGCATCCTGGGGCTGCTGTGGGTCCATCTGGGTCTGGATGCTCTTGGTAAACATGTCCTGCTGCTGAGGTTTTTTGCAGCAGCTGAGGGTTTGCTGCCCTGCGCAGCAGCCTGGCAGGCAAAACCTGCTGGCATGCCAGCCCTAGCACCTGCGACAGGTTCCTGACTGCTGGTTAAGGAGGTGGCATCTCACCGGCCTCATCTCGTGCAGCAGGAGAAAAATGCAAGGATTTTTTATTTTGTTTTTTCTTTTTCCTTTAGGTATAGCATTTTCACGTTTATCCTGTGTGTAGGCTTAAACTTTTCAATATGCTCTTTTTATATGAATTCCTTTCTGTGTTGCAAGAAAGGATGCAGTGACACATAAAAGCTCATTAGATGTAGACCTTTACCTGCACAATGAAGATTTTTTTTTTTTTCCTGTGACACTGTAAGATGAAACTATTGCCATAAGTCTGTGTTTCCTTTTACACTGGGGATAAAGGAAATGTTAATTGGCTCAAAGGCTTCATGGTTTACTGAGTTTAATATGCATATTGGTAAATTAACATTTCAGTTTCATTGTACCACCTCGTTCATTTCATAATGGCATTTCTGTAGATAATTAATTATAAGGGACTGGGCTAAAATTCTGACTTTTTCATAGAGAGTATATTGAGTGATAATGATAATAACCATTCAGCAGGTGTTTTAAGGCTTACTCTATAGATTTCGTACAGAGTAGAAATGGTAGGCTGTAATGGTATATTCAGTTGTTTATTTGCAGTTTTTTAGAAAAAATATGATAAACTTTTATTGATTTCACCTCAGAACAGGAAGAATTTTTCCAGCAGTGGATAACAAAAATCCTGAAGATATTTTTGTATGAAGCAAAAGTTTGGGTACAGTCCTCAATACCATATAGAGCAGTGAGAGAACAAGTTTGAGATATTAAGCACAGTCCTTTTTCCTCTTAAATATTGATAGCACTTTCTGTTACCATCTTTAATCTTTTAAAGGTAAAATCAAATATTCAGAACGTGTATATGATGCCTGCATGGATGCCTTTGACTGCCTTCCCTTGGCTGCTCTGATGAACCAACAATTCCTGTGTGTACATGGTGGCTTGTCTCCGGAGATCAATACCTTAGATGACATCAGAAAAGTAAGTCTTTGAGATATTACCTCTCTTACCTCACCATCTGATGACTCCTTGTGCCTTGTTAAGCATCCTGTGCTTTCTTGGGGAAGATACAAAAACAGCTCTAGAGAAACCTCACAATACACAAAGATGTGACAAAAAAGGATCATATGATTGCAAGGAATATAGCCGGTATTTTTTTTAAATGGTCAAGAGCTTCATTCTCAATAGGTCCCGCCATGTTTTTAATAGTTCTGCATTTGAGTGCCCAGCAGATTGTCTAATTGAGGCTTAATAAGTTCATGCTTGTCGTACTCTTATGTTCTGAGAAGTTTCTCAGAAATCTCATGAAAGTTCAGAGAACAATATCAAACAGCTTATTCACATAATCCAGTGTTGTTGCATGTTATCAAGGATTAATTTTTTATTCACATGTTTTGTAGAAGAGATCTCAGTCAGTATTTCTAAGAGATACTTAAACCATCCATTCTTAGTGTTCCCAGCAGAAAAAAAATCTTATATTCTTGTTTGGTGTTTGAGACTTGCAAACATGGGTATATATTTCTGAGCTTTCAAGTTAGTAAAAGGTAATTTATATTCTGAGGTTAATTTGTAGTCTACTAAGAAATTAATATAGTTTAAAGAAATCCAAGTTGAGCCAGTAATTACATGCTTTGGTTTAAAAGCAATTAGCTTGAGATACTAACTGCACTTTAAAAAATTACTGAATGCAAAGTTTTGTTTCTGAGGTAAAGGTTCACTGTCTCAGTAAACAAAAATATTCTCTG
The DNA here is from genome assembly GCA_013397755.1 of Cnemophilus loriae. NCBI lineage: Eukaryota > Metazoa > Chordata > Aves > Passeriformes > Corvidae > Cnemophilus > Cnemophilus loriae. The sequence continues at coordinate 192,522 of VZTF01008266.1, read as the reverse complement.
CCTAAAAATTAGGCAACAGCATAATGGTGGAGTAAAGTTTAGCTCTCAGATTCTAGATTAGGTTCGTTAACACCTTCCCTTCTGCCTGCGCAACCCAGCAGGTTTATTTATCTTTGGCAATCAGCAGAAGTTGGGTTTGCATATTTATGAATTTTTGTTTAATTTAAATGAATTGTAATTACATAAGCATTAATTGGAGAGGACTGAAATAAGAAGTGTAGGTACGCTGTGAATATGTCAAGATGACATGCAAAGGTAAAATTGTAGAGGTCTCTTATTAAAACATTCTAACTGAGTGTTGAAAACTTAAAAAACCAATTTTTTCTCTTTGAATTTTTTTGGGGAGGGGTAACGGTATCTACTAGCTACTGATTCATTGCTTGATCTTTCTGGTCAAAATAGAGAATGTTTCAGACTGCAAGCCTTATTCATACACCCATCTTAACAGGGCTGTTCTTACATGAAAGAGTTCTTGAGATAACACATGGTGTTTTCATATTAAAGAGTTCTTGCAGGAAAATACTGATTTTTATTATTTTGCTATACTTCATCTTATTTGCAGTATGAGTCTATGTAATTTGAAGTTTTAAACACCCATAGTAAGACCAGAAACAGGAGATTTTTTAGCCGCTAAATTAGGGTTAAGGGTATGGGAGCAACAGGAGTGTCACACCAAAATACTGTAATGCAGAGATATTGTCTTGATGTTTAGATGCAATTTTTTGTGAAAATGTACATAAATCTAAAAGGGAACTTGCTTTGAAATAACTACTGTATTTTCTTGAGGTTCCCCACTTACATAAATTGAGTGCTGTAAGGTTTGAAAAATCATGAAATACAGAAATACTATATTCTCCCTTGTCCACTGGAATGCTTGCAAAAACCAGTAGAAAAGGCAAAAAAAACCAAACAAAAATTCGTGTAGAATGGGAATCCACTGTATCTCTCAATTTTCAGTTGTTCCTTCTACTTTTCAGTCTGTTCCTTCTACCCCTGTCAATGTTTGCAAGGAATGTTTTGCTGTTACTCAAACTCCATTACTTTAAAGCTGAAGAACAGATTACTGTGGGTCTCTTGTTAGCCTGCTCATGGGTTGAAAAACAGTCATTTTGCTTCAATGTTTCTGTGATATATAGTTGAAAGAAGTTAGTATTTCTCTGTCTCCTATTTTTCTTAGTTAGATCGATTCAAGGAACCACCTGCATATGGACCTATGTGTGACATCCTGTGGTCAGACCCGTTGGAGGACTTTGGAAATGAGAAGACTCAGGAACACTTTACTCACAACACAGTCAGGGGGTGCTCATACTTCTACAGGTGATTACTACTACTTTGAATAGATTTCTGTAGGTGAACTGGTTCTGGTTTTGCAGTATAAATGTTTGCTTGAACGTTGTGGCACTACTTAGATAATTAGGCCTTTTTTTCTGCAGGCTACCCTTGTTTTCAGATAAATTCGTGCTTGCTTTATTTGAATCTCTTTCGTTAAGCCACAGTGGGGAAACTGTAAATCAGTCGATTTTATTCACCAAAGCCTGTATATTTTGCCTATTTTTGTTCTTGTAAGTTAGAGAATGAATGTGTCACTTTTAAAAAGGGGTACATAACTGCATTTCTAGTTTGAAAATTAAAACTGAATTTCCAATGAAAGATGCCAGCATTAGAAAATGGATTACCTATTGTTCTGCGGGGTAAATAAAAATTGTGATTTCCCCCACAGAGATACTTTCTTTTCTTTTGGTTTGATCAAATGTTTTTTTTTTAATGTTTGGATATAAATCTTCTTAAGAAATTCAGTATTTGAAGAGCATTTGTTAAATGGGAGCTAGTAAGAGCTGAAATGCAGACAAGTGCCTATAACATTCTTGCAGAAACATGTATGTACCTTTGTCTGACAGTGCGGGGATTTTAAGGAATTTGGGCTTTTTTTTTAAATTATGGTATTAAGAACAACATACAAGGACACCAGAGCAGCAAAACTAGCAGGAGAGAAGGTTAAATGGCAAAACAAGCGATGTATTCGGTGAAATATTTTAAGATGCGTTTTTGTTCAGGAGAAATGTGAAGATGCTATTGAAATGTTAAGAGGTTGTTGAACTTTTTGAAGTGAAGCAGTTCTGCTTCAGCCCATGCCAGTTATACACAAGTCTTAAGTTTTCTCAACAAACTCAGCAGAAGGGAGAATCTAGCTCTTTCACTTGCCTTAGAAAATCTCACCTTGAACACTGACTGTAGCTGTTCAGTAACATATCAAAAGTAAATCAGTGGCTTCCACCAGTAACCGGGTGACAGAACCGCTGGAATCAACTGCTTTATCAGGAAGGTTAAAGATTGTTTGATGTTCAGAAATGAGATTTCCTGCTCCTTTCTTGGAGCCCTGCGTAGCTGCAGCGTGGGGCCGGCTAAGAACAGAACAGATTGCACTGCAGCTGGAGCCACTGGCACCCGCCTGCAGGGGGGAAATCCAATGGCCGGCTCTGGTCCATGATGTCTGGAAAGTGCTCAGTAGATGTGTTTGGGCTCATCATGAAAGGGATGTCAAACTGCTGCAAACAGTTGATCACTGTAGAAATGGGCTGTTACTGAGGGATAAAATCATTGCTCATCCTCTCAGCAGCAGCAAATGCTGGAGTGTACCTGAGACTCCCAGGCACTGCACACACAGGGAGTAAGAATGATTTCCCCTCACGAACAGCCTGGCAAACATGGCTTGTGCTTAAATACAGAGCTGCTTATATACTGGAAAAACTTATAGATTTTAGGTTGGGGAGAGGGGAGGTTTTCAGAGGTCTCCTTCGTACAATTGCCATAAAATTTCCTTAAAATATATATCAGTTTCCTCCAGGAGATATATCAGACCTAGTCTGTGTCCTGACTCCTGTTCAGACAAGTGCATGTTTCAGGAGAAGAGGAAATATTCAGAAGACAGCTAATTGTCAGGTCATGTGTGAGGGTCATATAACTGCCTAATGATTCAGTTAGAAGGCTGGCTTGGAGTCACGTTACCTGAGATTATATAAAGGCAAGCATTCCTTTTAAAAGAAGTGCCTAGTTGCCCTGGAAGATGACTAATTGCTTGCCTAATGATAATACCTGGCAAAAAAAAGGTATCCATCAGTGTGGAATGTCTAACTTTCCTTGGCTTTTCTAGTTACTTCCTGAGTAAAGGAACAAATTTCCCTAAACAGGCAGTTCAGCTTGTAAAGGAAGGACTGAATTACACAGTCCTCCTTCAAGAATGCCTGTTCACAGAATGATTGTGTTTATTCTTCACTGAATAAAATTTCTGAAGTTTCTTCAGTCATTTCCAGAAAGGGAAGTTAAAAGATAGCAATGAGAATTTTGAATGAAGGTCAGGAAGATTTCGGTCATGCCTGCGAATCAGCGAAAGGATTTCTAGATGATTAAGGTCTCCTAATCAATTGCAGGAAATATCTGTAATAAATAACTTTTATTTATCAGAGATGTTTATTATAATGACAAGTTGCAAGTTACTTTGCTCTGACTTAGTTATTTTGTAATACAAAAATGCTATGAGGAAAATAACAGTAATGTGGCTTTCTAACTGTGCATGCAACATGTTAACTGGACCTTCCATCTCAGTAGTGCATGAAATCCTCTGCATTCAGCCAAAATCCGTTTGTGAAATGTTGAGCTCTTTGTATGAGAAAGTGTAAAGACTGTAGCTTACAGCAGTCTGACAAGCTTCTCACTGCATTTCTTACATGATCACTCTCCTACAGCCTATTGCATTTCAAACTGATCCAGTATTTCTTCAAGAAACGTCCTTTTATGTAAGCGTTCTTGAAACTGCTGTGGCTAGCATTGTAGAGTGTCAGATCTTGAAACCATAGGCATAACCTGTCACTTAGAGATGTAAAGAATAGTCAGCCTGATTTTCAAAAGTGCTTAGAGTCAACACTTAATGCACACCTTTAGCATCGAGCAGCATTTTGCACTGTGGATTTCAAAATAGCACAATGCCGAAGTGAAAAGTTAACTGTGGAATATAAGGAATTCCTGAAAATATGTTGAAGTTTCTGTACCTTAAAGAGAACAAAAAGTGATAGGGATGGGATTTAATTTTCCCTGTCTGAAGTTTAAAATTGTATGTCCATTGTAGTCATGGTCGTGTTTGATGCAATTTTATGAGAGAGTAGAAATAAGTAATGGAGTGCTGGTTGTTTAAATTGTTCTTTTATTATGAGTTAAGCTTTTCTTTCATCCATACCCAAAATAATGTTGTGTTCAGAGTATGTTATAACCAAGAGGGAAATTAATTTGTCCCAGAGTGATACTAGACCCACAGACACAGTTTTTCAGCTGATCCAGCCAGTAAAGAAGTTTGTTTGTTTACCAGATTATCTAGTTCTTGCCTTGAATTTTTCTAGCAAATACTTATTTGCACTTAGCATTTTGTACTGATCTTGCCAGTGACCCTTTGCACTTCTTTCATAAGCTAGTGGTACAGTAACTCTCAGGCATTTCTGTAAGGAACAGGCTGGACATCAGAAAGAACTTCTTCACTGAAAGGGTTGTCAGGCATTAGAATGGCTGCCCAGGGAGGTGGTGGGGTCACTCTCCCTGGAGGTGTTCAAGAAACATTTGCCAGCCTTGGATCGCAGTGAAATGGTTCAGCCTTCCAGATACTCTGGGGTAGAGTAATAATTTTGGCCCTACAAGCACATGATTTCAGTGGTGTTGCCATGCAAGTTAAGTTTGTCAATATGCAAAGACTGAAGAAATGTCTGCTGAAAGCTTTTGAAGGCTGTAGTGTGTTTCAGCTCAGGGTGGGAGGCGCAGTTGTGTGTATTTTTTGTATTTTTTTTTAGTAGCAGCATTTTAAACAGATTCTTTTGCCCACTCTTCCACTCTTCCTTGTCCCAGACCAGAAGCTTTTTGCTGCCCGCATATTATCTGCTCAGATGTACTGGTAGGATTGCTTGTGTGCTCCATCAGGCCTGGGAATGCATCCAATTTTTAAAGAATGACTCTGCAAAAAAAGATGCGTTTATTTGTTCAAATCCCATGCAGTTCTCTGTTCCACTTCCCAGTGCAGCTCTGCAGACAGCACAGCTAAGAGCAAGGAAAAACGGGTGGAAAGGGACGTTCTGAGAGCTGCTTAGGACAGCACAGCAGCAAAAGCATTTGCCTTTGGAAACTCAAGTGCAAGGCCGATAGACTTTGCAGGATACCTATTTTATATGTGCATGTAATGTTACAGAAGCTTTTGGACTACATTTGAATGTTCTCTTTCGAAAGAAATGCCTATGCCTCTCTTTTAATGGCACGATGAGGGATATAAAAAAAATTATGTTAATTCCATCTATTTTTTTCCAGTTATTGGTGGAAAAACAGTTTGAAAACATTTGCCATTTTGGTTCATGTTAGCAAAGTATTGCTTCTCTTTTAGAACTGCCCAGAAGTAATCAGCGATCATGCAAAAGAGACCTGAGAACTAGTAAACTATGCATGAGGCATGTTAATGAAAGAAGGATACCAAAGCAGAGAATATCACAGTCACGTACTCCATGGGGAATAACATCTCTCTAGCTTAGCAGAGGGGTGTTATGTTTTTTCTGTGAGTCACCGCTCCTCCGTGATTCAGCATGACACATGAAGGCAGGAGGCTGGGTCGCTCTGGAAAAGCCTGTTGCGTGGGGGATTTCTGTTTGTTTGTTTTCCCTCTTGGCCAACTGCTTTATTTCTGGCTCATCTGAATTACAGTCTGGGCTCTGCAAAGCAGGGCGAGGAGGAAAGTGTTTCTGGAAGAGTAGTGCTCTGAAAAACTAGTAGGGAATTTGACTGCAAGTCAGTCATTTTAATAAAAAAGATTAGAAAAAAGATTTCCAAGCAGAAGTCATTTCTGTAAAAGTTGGTGTCTGATAACTTCTGCCATAATCTCTGTTTTGTTGGCTCTTTGTAGGACTTCTTGCCTTTACCTGCTTTTTAGGACATGTATTTTTGTGTTAAGGAATATTGTTTAATCTAAAGCAAACAGATACTAAGGAAATGCTGGATAGTGTACGTAATAGCTGCAAATGATGGAAACTTTGCTTCTCCCCAGCCCCTGCTTCAACAAGAAGCTCAAGAAAAATGCCTGCAAGTTGCTTTGCCTTTTTCAAAATAGAATATCCAGATAGACTGCTCGTGGTGGTCTGGGTAATAGGGCAGCTGGCACATTGAAGGTCCCCATGCTATTCACTTGGAAGAAAAGAAGGCAGGCAGATTCTTTTTTTGTAAATTTTCGTGGAACACTGTGTGACATCTCTGCCTTTGTAGGTGTGGGCCCTGTAGATTCAGCCAAATTCTGCTAGCAGAAGTCTTATTTTCCACAGATTTATGAAGAACAAGATAATTAAGCAATAAAAAAAACCCCCACTTTTGTACTTGAAATGGAAAGAACAACCCATCATATCTATTTAGGAGCATTTTTTACCACTTCATTATATCTTCTTTAAAAGCAGTACTTATATTGGATGAAAAGAATACTATGGAGGAAAAAAAAAGTAATAGCCTAGACATTTTGAGCAGCTGCAGTGATAATGAACATAATCAACTGTCTATCAGATTCCCATGAAAGACCCCAGTTTTCAGAAGTTAATGTAAAAATTCCTAAACAAAATGTACCATAAGTCTACATTTAGTCACAATTAATTATGAAAAGAAATGTATGCAAATCCATTCTCATTTGCCAGTGGTTTGAATGGCAGCCTGTCAGCGTTTGAGATCATTGCAGTTGCCGAAACGATACCCCACGTAATTTGGGAATTGAAATTGTTTTATAATGGCAATCTTTTTAGACAATTCCAAATACCAGACCTGCACCTGAGAATATATGCTAGGTGGCTCAAGTCCAGAAACAGCAGTATAGCATTCCATTGGATTTGTAGCTTCTAGCTGCAAATGACATTTCAGCTTCAAAATATCCAGGAAGGTTTGGAAGCAAGTAGTATAATTTCTCTTGGATAAACTAAAGGAAGATGATGCATTAGATTGGGGGAGGGGGGTGTGTAAGTTTTTGTCTTTTTCGTGCATGAAATTAGAAACTGATGGGGCTGTTAACTGATTGCAAGTGGGCTCTTAAGGTGGTCCATGAAATCATGCCCAGGACAGCAGTTTTTTGTGTAATGTATAGTTGAGATTGATTTTTTTTTTTTTTGTCTTGCTCAGTATGTTTAGCACAGATGTATTCAATGCGCACATTTTTGGGGTTTCAGAAGTCATAGGAATTACATTTTACGTTGCCAAGGGAAAAGATAATTTGTTTATCAAGGAGACGAAGTTCAGAAGATAAACATCTCCAGTTTGAAGATTGATTTGCCTTTCTACTTTCTGTCTATTTCCCTCTCTTTCCACTTACCACCTTATTTTCTGGTGTCCACAAGCAGCCAGTGCACACAGTAGTCAGTGGGTGAGGTTTTCTGTTACAAGCAATTGTTGTATTACATTTTGCTTTTTCAGAATACTTTAAATCTTAGAGTAATAAAAGAAAGTACCTTTTTCCTGACAAGCCATAGGCTGATTTTTGTTATGTAATGAATTGCAGTTTCTAGCATTCATCTCCGAGCATTTATGGGGCGGGATTAAAAAAGACATTGCTGGTAGTGTTGTCTCTACTGAAATCTGCCTGCTGAGCAGGTGCTGATTTCATGAATGATGCGTGTTTTATGATACATTTTTTGAAACCTAGAGCTCTGTGTGCTGCTTCTGATAATACCATAACAGGTGCTATTGTTTTTTTTCCAACAGTTACCCTGCTGTATGTGAATTCCTACAGCACAATAACTTGTTATCCATACTCCGAGCTCATGAAGCCCAGGACGCTGGGTAAGTATGTATGGAGAGGGGGCAATAATAATAATGATAATGTAGAATGGCCTTCTATTCTCAAATAGAGCACAGAAAGGAAGAACAGCTGAGTGAGAATGAACTGGAAAATATAAGTTGCAACAGCTCTCACTTTTTACTAATGCTACAAAAATACACACTGGCATTACAGTGTCTTTTACATTATTATTAGTGAGTTACAAGACTTAATGAATCCTTAAATATGCCATTTACTTAACCTTAGCGATCTTACATGATAGAAAATGACCAAAATTTTTTTGATGCCAGACTTGGAAAGAAAAACAAATTCATTTCAGAAAATGATTTGCAAATGTGCCAGAGTCTTTTGACACACTGATTGCCATGATGCCAGAGAAGTGATTTGGCTCACGAAGACTGGAACTGCCATCCTTCAGGACTTTCTCAGCTACCTGAAACTTCTGGGCCTACTGGTTTTATACTTCACTGGAAAAAAAAAAAAATTGTGGAACTCGATAGGCACACAAATTTTTCTGCAGGAGTATCATTAATGAATTCAAGGAGTCTAAGCCATTGTATGCAAAAGCAGCCCAGGTCAAGCATCAGGTGGTGTTGATGGTTCCCCATGAAACTTTTGTCATTAGAAAGGTAGAATTTTTTGTGCCGCTTTAAAAATTTACTTTAAAAATTCCTCTTATTTGAAATGTACTTGAGATATTAGTGACAGATTGGAATCTGAATAAATAGCTTTGCATATCATGCATAAATTATTATTATTGTGTTCTTTTGGAGGTAAAAACTTTACCCAACTTGACTGGCAATAAAAGAGAAATTAGCATCATTGTAGGAATAAGGTCAATACTCACTATGCATATAAGAAGCTATTCTGAATGTTTGAATTGTCACGAGTTCAAAATGGTAACGCAATTAAAAGCAAGTTATTACCATGCCAGAAATACCTAGCATGAAATACACAAGGGTAATGAAATTTCATTTTTGTTGTATTGCTTTCTGATAAAGGGTGAAAAATAAAATTTTGTGGAACAGATTGCATTGAAACTGTACAACAGTTTCAGTGTCACTTTTGCAGATGTTTGCTAAATTCTTAGGTTTCTTGTAGCTGAGAATTAAAGAGCAATATTTGGTGTACTTGTGTCTAAGTACCGTTCGGTTGGTTTCTTTCCAGTTACTTGCAGGTTTAATGCTTGATTGATTATTTGTTGGTCCAGTAAGCCTTTTATTTTTCATAAAGCTGTAAGGTTAGGTAATGAAAACATGCAGACATTAATAAACTGGCTAATAGAGTGGATAAGATTAGACACAGCACTGAAAGTATCAGATGCCCTGTTTCCCCTCCCTTTCTCATGCCTTCCATCTCCCCCGGCCTTGCCATCGCTTCCACGCCGAGAGAGGGCAGGCAGCTGGAGAGTCATGGAAGACACGCATTTCCCTTCTGAAGGCAGGACCCTTCCAAGGCACCTGCTGGTGCTTGCTTCACCCACAGTCCCACCGAGGGAAAGTCTGGGAACATCCTGGGCTGCATGCCTGTAGAGGCCCCCTGGCTCCAGGAATAGGCACTGAGCGAATTCACAACAAAACCCACCTCTGGCTCACTGAATTTCAGACGGAGACACAACTTTCAAGCATGGATCCCTGGTCACGTCAAATGGTTATAATGAGAAAGTCTGCAGGAAATACTTCTTCCCTGTGGCTTTTAAATAGCTCATGTGCGTGATTTTCAGTCTTGGCATTTGTTAACAGCCAGAGCACTAATGTACTAGGCATTTTTTGTACTGTACGTGGTCAGTGACAAATACGCATTCAACACTGGGTAGTAATTAGTATCTTCTCTTTCCTCTTAGGTATCGTATGTACAGGAAAAGCCAAACAACAGGCTTCCCTTCGCTAATCACAATTTTTTCAGCACCAAACTATCTAGATGTATACAATAACAAAGGTAAGAATTTAATTCCTGTTAATGTATGGTAGAGTATTGTATGTAAAACTCCTGTTTCCTCAAATATGTTGGTGTTTTTTCACTCCTTTATTTATCAGTTCATGTCCATTTTCTTCCTCTATTTATTAGTTCATGCCCATTCCACTTATTATATAATGCAAACCTAATTAAATGTATTACAGGCAGACGTATGCCTCTGAACATAACTCTATATTTTAGTATGCCTTAGGATATTTCTGTATTTTGACTGCAAGTTATTAAGTAAATGTTACACGGGAAGCAAAAGTTAAAACAGCTCTATTAACTAAGAGAAGTATATTAAGAAATGGTCTGGGTGAGATGTTTAGAGCCCAGTGTTCCTTATAATTAATTATCTTTTCCTTGCATCTTTCCAATAAAATTATTGGAGTTTGTACGTGCAAACTGTCTAGCCAGTTAAACTTTGACAGACCATCAGTGGATAAAGCATGAGATGGATGTCTGAGTTCCTTTACGTTTTGGGTTTTTTAATCCTTGACCACTCAAATGTAGAAAGTTAAATATAAATAGCCAAAAAAAATTGAAAAGGTTACTGCAGAAAAAAGAGTCACTGGTCACTATATAAAGGCTCCACTGAATACAAGTCTTTGCAACTTCTCTGAATTTATTCATTTATTGCATTCCTGGAAATCTCTAATGAACTGGAAAAAAAAATCTTGTTTCTAAAAATAAAGTATTCTAATAAACCTGTCCTCCTGTATCTTGAATGGAGCAGTATTGTTTACTTTCTCCTAGTCCCCATAATGATAAAATTATTTGTGTTCCTCTGTGAACAAAGTAAAATAATTTTTCCTCAATTATATTCTTGAAAGTCACTCCCTTGCAAAAAGACCAGTTTCTCTTGCAAAGGGATATTTTTAATCTGGATGCTTGTTTGCAGAGGAAGCAAGCAATGCTTCTTTTTAAACGTGCAAAAGAAAGCTTCTTCAGGCATCATTTTGCATTATAGGATTTATAATCTGTAAGCTTTTATGCCATGGACTGTATGCAAGGGAAAGAAACACTTCACTGGTAGATAATGGGGTTTGTACAGCTCCGATTTCTGAATATGCCTGTTAACTTGTGGAAAAATTAATATGTTATTCTGCAAAACCATGCAAGCAGAGCTGTCAGTAGCTACTTTTATGAAAGTTAATGATGTAGGAGCTCTGCTAGCAACCTAAAAAGTGCAGGATGGAGTAAGGAATGTGTTCATTTTCTTGGTAGGATCATTGCTATTGGTAGAGAAGTGTGTTTACTCTCCGGTTTGGCTACTTTGGGTCAAAGGCTGAGCGATCACAAGTCTGTACAAGGAAGGTGATAGAAAGTGGTTTTGTTTCTTAGGCATGGAAGTGGTTCTGTACAGTGAAGGCAGTGGGTGAATTATGTAAAACTTTGTCTTGAAGGCAAATGTTAAATGGAAAGCAATTATTTACAATGTTGAAAACCTTGAATTTGAAACCGTGGAGTTTGGATGGTAGAGAGAAGTGCCCTCTCCATTATCTCCATTTCTGAAGAGAGGGTCATTTCGCTTGTTCCAGGATGCTCCACTGTGGCAGGCAGGTCTTACATCTGGTGGAAAGCCTATTTGGATGTAAAGCTGTGCACCATTTGCTGAGAGGTGCTGGTAATCTGTGGCCACAGCTGGCGTTGGTGTGCACTGCCGGCGATACCTGCTCAGAGAGAGCTCAGGCAAATCAGCACTGATGCGACATCAGCGCCCATGTGCCACTCCTTAATATATGACTTGTTGTAAATTCAGAGGATGACCTTTAGCAGCTTTGTAATGAATCTCCATTGAGTTTATCTGCCTCCTTTTCTCTCATTAGAAGTTTTGACTCATTATTTCATGTGACTGATTGCACTGGCTCTTGGCATTTAAAGTACATCATGCATAGTTTTTCATGCTGCATTGCTCATACATCTTTATCTGGATAGTCTCTGGGTGCTTGCTTCCCTCTTCAAGGAAAAAACCCACTATCATATAGAATGAGTCCAAACCACGGCTACTTGTTGGCTTCCTTGGTTTGCAGCAGAGGAATTAACTGAGAGCACAGTTTCTGACTGATTTCAGGAGACAAAGGAAGGTACTTCCATCCAGAGATGTTGTCAGGACAGTTGCTCCAGCTGACTCATCATGCACTGGTGCAGAACCTGATTGATTTTTACAGGTCATCGGGAGGTTTGGTTACTGTCAGTCCTTGGAAAAGGAGTTTCCCTCCTACTAGTGCCTTCCTGTCTAGTATGCATTCTCAGTGTTCCTCTGCTTGTCAGCCAACCAAGTCACCCTGAATAAGTTCCTGAGAGGCTCCAGCTCTCGCTGACATGAAATTGGTAATTTTTAAATGCAGTATTTTTTACGATAAATACATTTTTTAAAAAGCTGTGAGAGGCTAAGAATGCTCATTTTCTACCCCAGGTTGATAGTTCCCATACCCATTAAAGCAGATGTAGTTTCTTGAGCTTCTTCAAAGCACTTCAGTAGACCTGTTTGCCAACTTTATCCAAGGGCTCCTTCAGTCCCTGCTGGAGAGCAGCCACTGGGATCAGATATGTCCTCAAAAAGCAGTAGGGAGGCAATGATCTGAGTGCGAAAGAAGGTTTGACAGGAGTAGCTGAAGATAAGCTACCCAAACAAGCATATCTGCTGTTAATAAAGCTGCCATGGAGCCTCTGCATGGGCTGTCTCTCAGTGCTGACCTGCCATGGGAACCTCTTCTGGCTTTGCTCTGCTGGATTCTGGCACTGAAGGCAGTTTTCAGTATCCTTTTGGTTGCTGGCTGTTGCCTCGTGCAGGCTCCGTGTGTTACTTGAGCACCAAGTGGCTACGGGTCCTGTCGCAGCCCCAGGCCACACACACACAGCTTCAGGTGCCAAAGTGAGGTTTTTCAATTAGGAGGCTCCTATCAGGGCTTCCCTCTGTAGTTAATGGAGACAGAGAGAGAGGCTTTCAGGGGGTGATTCAGAGACTCAGAAACTGCCTCGATATTGGGAGCCTTGTGTCCTCCTTTTTCCATTATTATCCTTCTCCATTACTGTGATTAATTCCTTCCATATTCATTACAATGGAGAGCACTGGCAAAGGGAAGGAATTTTTATATGGTTTTTGCCAACTTCTGAGCTACTGTTCAGTGTCTTCATAGCTTTCTCAAACATTTCTGCTTTCATTTATTTTATTAAAAGACATAAATATAAGAATACTTTAAGATTATGATTAATACTCGTTACAAGAAATACCAGTGCATTGGTTATTCTTCTAAGACTACTGCTTCTGGAGAGAAAGCTTATGCAAGAAGATAAATGTTAATTGGATTGTGGTAGTTACCAGTGACTTCAGGGCCTCAGAGATCATCTGTGCTGATCAAGAAACTCTTGAGAAAGTTGTGTAAGTACAGATTTACCCCTGGATTCCAAGGTGCCCATAACTAGGAGAAATTCTCAACAGCAACAGAGTAAGAGGGTGCCAAAAATTACCGTATGGTATGATCTGGCCTTGTATCATGTCTAAACTTTCATTCCTGCATTCAGTATTTCTTAATGCCTTAATTAGGGCTTGCTGTAGGGCTGTTTGTGCACACCCCCCCAGAAAATAAAAAAAAGTCAAGTGAAAGATTCTACAGAAGTTCTACAGAGGCAGAAAAGTTATTTATAAAACACTGGTAACACTGGCATTTTCATGTCTGGCTGTCGCTTCAGTAAGTGTGTGCTTTTTGGCTGAGTGAGCAATTTTAACTTGCTGTTTAAAGACAGACTATTATCTTTTGAACACTTTTAAAAGATTAGGTTTTGTAGTGGAGAGAGAGCCACCAGAGAAACCAAAGTTATAAAAAAAAAAAACCCAGCATGAAGTTTCTTCCAGCACGCTGCAACATACACGTGTTGTTTCTGAAGGGAAAAGCAGAAAAAGTCAGTATGCAGGAGAGTTTGGGGTAGTAGAAAAATAAAAACCATCTGTAAATCTGTATGCCTGTTAATGTATCGTAAGTAATATGTCAGTGGAGTGTGTGTAAAGTATCAGCATGAAGCATACCATGGATACACATGAAGAAATGTACCTGATCCAAATGGATCTAAAGGGAAAATTATTTTCATCTGGAAAAAGACAAGGATGATCTGTGAGAAATATCAGCACTTTGAGGGGAAGAAAAGAGATGTAACCTCTGTTTGCCCTATCAGTTTTCTTTAATGCGTTATCTCAGCTGCTGTGATGAGTTCTTGTCACGGAAACAAAAGCTTTTAAAGAAGACTTGTCAGGGTATCTAGGCCATCTCATTGCTGATGCAGGGAAGTTTGCCAAAAGTGATTTTTGCAGTCTGTTGATAAAATCTTGAATGTTACTCCCCTGTTTCTTTGCAAGATGCATTTGCACATGTAAAATAAAAATCTTCAGAATTTTAGAAGGAAAGATTTTTCCACCTGCAATTATCTTCACTTCTGTATTGGATTATTTTGACTGTTACCTTGTATAGTAAATAATTTTTGTCCTTTGATAATGTTTAAACTGCTTGAGCATTTTACTAACCCTTATCCCTGACCTGACTTGGGCAGAAAATGCTGTGGTTACTTAGCAACTCTTCTTGAGAAGGTACTGTTCCCAGTTGCACAGTTAATGCTGAAGTTAATTTGGCATTAAATCAGAAATTGAAATTCTTTCTTAGGTGTGAAGAATTTCAGGGACTTTTCATTGATTCATTTTCTAAATGCAGGATGAGTTTTCTGAAAGAAAATTACAAGAAAATTAGTTAAATTGTTTGCTAAAAATATTTTTAGGTTGTTCATCTGAAAATATTCTGGACTAGTATTTCTACCAAGCTCATTATTTTTTTTCCTCTGATGGAAATGTTATCAATTAATTTACACTGAAAAATGATTTGGCAGATAGTGAAGCAGGATATGTAAGGTCTTTGAGGCATTCTGAACTATCTGTCACACAGTTTAATGTTGCTCACATTGCTTCAGGCCTTAATCTGCCTCCAAATATATAATCTTTTAAAGCACCATTTGCGATGCCAGAGGGTCTGAGACGTCCACTCAGATCTGGCAAGTGTGACACAGTTGTTCCAGGCTCATCTTTAACTGAGGGAGGCCAAGGAGGTACAGCACTAGGTGCTGTATCTAACCCCGAAAAGATTAGAAGAGCTGTCTCCATTTCTAGCCGAAGGAGAGAGATTTCTTACCTGCGCAGTTTTCAACACACGTATTTCCAGCCTTAGGTAGCTATGTTAAATGCTTAAAGCTAAACAGTACAAATGCCCTTTGCCTGCTGCATTAGTGTTTCATTTCACTCTGATATGATTTCAGCATCCAATATCTCAGTTTACTAGCATTGGAAAGAAGTGTAATGTCATTTGGGCTATCTGCACATCTTCACTTTACAAAACATAAGCTTTTGAAACTTATTTACAACAGCAAGTATCAAAATTAGGTTAAAATGTGTGTGTCTGTTAAGAATAATAAAATAAGATTCTTGGCTGTGGTTGGTGATTATACACGATAATGGCTGGTGGCTTGGTCTGCTAGCATCTGTCTGAGTATGTGTTCGGAAAGAAAAGTATTGAGATTGCAGCCTGGAATAATAAGCAAATGTTGGAGAGAGTCAGGTTTTCCTCTCTTACGTGTTTCATAACAAAAGGAACGCATCCCACTTCTGTCTCCTCCATCAGCAACTGTGTGACCTCCACTCTTATAACCTTCAAAAGCTGTGAACTCCTTCAGGGCTGCTGGTTCTCCTGTAGCTTCTTAGGCATCAAGCTAGCGCGGACTAAGAAATGAAGCAGAGGTGAAACCCCCAACCTTATCTGAGCCAACAGAGAGGAAAAAGGAGAGCTATGACCAAAAGAAAGCACAGGAGCAGATAAGCTCAGGGAAACTCCTGCTGTTATCTGAGAAGCGTTTTCTTCTTGATCCAGAGAAGTTTTCCTCTTCTGACTGCTCAGTAGTAGTCAGAACTGCACAATCATAACAAGAGCCAGTTTGCTTCATGTTAAATATCATCTTCATTAGTTACTTAATAAAAATATTTTGTGTGCATTGTGCTTGTAAATTACAGATTTTTAATTAAAAATACCAAAAAATACTTGTCATACTGGTAACTACCCTACTTTATTTTAATCTTTTAAGAGGAGAGTTATTTTAGAAGGCTTCTCTGTTGTTACCCTGCTTTATTGTATAATGTTATTTTGAAGTAATTTGTTGAGATGTGCAGGTCATTTATGGGGTAGAATTTTTTAAAATACCATTATCAGAACTTTTTTTTGTAAGGTATTCAGGTGTATAAATTAATAAGGTGTTGTGAGGACTTTTTTATTACCGTAATCTTAAATTATCTTCCTTTCAAAGAAAACAACCCAACTAAAGCCATTTTTATTTAATTTTATGTTTTGCAACTGTTCTGCATAGGGTTCAGGCTTTTTCAGAGGCCGATTTTAAAAGTTCCCTGTAAAAATGATTTATTCAAATTTCACAGAATTTAGAAATAGACTTAATAGATAAATTGAAGAAGTAGTGGGAAGGGGAAGTACCTCAGCTCACTAAGGTGATGAATTTGACGTTTTAGTCCTTCTAAATTAATCTTCAGAACCATTAAGTGGTCCTTTTTCTGTGGTTTTGACTAATTTTCTGTAAAGCCACAAACTATGTATTTTTATTATGCAATTGTGTCAGTGTAATAGAAGAAGAATGAATTTTGATCTGCTGCATGTAATTTCAGCCAAAAACTGTTGGAAATATTCAGAGCATTGACACTAGTTTTCTCATTTTTGCTAATAGCAGTATTAAGCCATTTTTTCTTCTACTGAACAGCAGAATGACTGCCAGTTGTCAGACTGGGATGGGCAAGAGTCAAATGTGGTTTATTTAAATGGAGGGTGTCTGCCTGGCAAAAGTTCACATTGCTAGCAAGCTGTTTTCTGTGTCTGTGAGTGAGTAGGTTTCAGAAACTCCCAGGTCACTCTGGACTCTGTCATTGACCACAAAATGGAAGGCATTTAACGTCCTATTAAATATTTGAGAAGCAACAGCCTAGTGCATAACAAAAGGTTTCTTTTCTGATTGACACACAGTCAGTGAAAAGAGATAAATAATCAGAGGAAATTGTTCAGCCCCTTCAGGCAACACTGCATTTCCTACAATGCTGTCTCACATTGCAGTTGTGCAACTTTATTGCTGGCTATTAAGTGATAACCAGTGCCTGGAACTATATTCCTCCCTGGGGAGCCACAAGTGGGAAGGCTAGAGGGAAGAGAAAGGCATAGAATGATACACCTTCTTACTGTGTTGACTACTTTTGTTGCTTGTGTTGATTAAATATCCTGCATGCAATCTCCTGTAACTGCACTGTTTAAAGACTTTCATGTCTCTACATCACTTTGGTGGTAATCTCAAAATTACATTTTCAATTACCATTTCACATATGAGCCTGAAGTCCATGAACAAAAGTTAACTCTGAACTTGGTGCAGAGCTTTAAAAAGTGGCTGTGGCATAAATATCTATATTTCTGCCTGTGAGCAGACATCATCTGTGTGTTTGTGTGTTGACAGTAATGATGCGAATGTTAAATGGCGCAAGACAAATTGTATTAGTATTGATTCATATTACAGGGAGCACAGTCTTGTGTGCCTAGAGTTTGAATAATGTGAGAAGCAAGTGTTATCTCTTGTACAATACTGTGAATGAAATATGTTGAAAATGTCCATCAGAAGAGCAGCCTTCAGACTCTGAGTCATAAATGCTTTTTCCTGTTATCTCCAAAGCATGGATGTGAGGATCTCGGATAACTCTGTGAAATTGGGGGCTCTGAATACTCTGCTTCCTTCCTCACTGTTGGAGGATCCTAGAGCCTGCGTTCTTGACTACTCAGAGATATTAATTCACTTACCAGCCCATCTTAGTGCCAGGGAAAGCTGATGACACTGCTTTCAGACTGAAAATGGCTTTCCACTTCAGTGAGGCTTTATCCTACTGTAACTAGAACTCAGGTGCTGCCACTGGATCAAGTGGGTGGAAGCTGATGAGCAGCTCTGTGGGCTGTGCATGCTGTCAGTGTTCCTGGTCTGGTAGCCAGTTACACACATGGCTGATGTCTCTTTTATTTCTTTTCTTTCTCCCTTCTAGCTGCAGTATTGAAATACGAGAACAATGTTATGAATATCAGGCAGTTCAACTGCTCCCCTCATCCGTACTGGCTTCCAAACTTCATGGATGTGTTTACCTGGTCCTTGCCATTTGTTGGTGAGAAGGGTATGTATGTAAATTGGTTCTGTTCATAAAAACTGCAGAATTGTTTCTTAGTCACTGTGCGTGTGACCTCATTTATTTTAAAGGGCAAGAATAATTTGAAGACAGGTGTCTTGCTTTTGAGGACAAAGTTGTAGAAACAGGCATGAGAGGGGCAAGCAATTACCAGTGGTTAATCACACTTCTCATAAAGTTTTATAATTTCCACTGTTTCCAGGCACTGATGCCATTATGTTTCTGCTGCAGAAATAGATTTTATGGCATTGCAGGCCAGAGGTGCATTCACTAAACAAAATTCTGATTTGTTTTTCTGTTATAAGCTCTTGAACATTCCCTTGGATATTGCTTACTGTTCAAAGGACATCTCAAAAGACTTCACTACACATGGTTACATCTTTACTCACATTACCTTTATAGGTGGTAAGACCCAGTCTGACTAACTGTTCCTGGAGAGAGTAGAGGGATACTAGTAGGACGGAAAACCTGCTCCTCAGCCCCTTCTGTGCACAGGACATATGGTGCCTCATCACTGGCAAGAAGAGTCTAAAGAACACAAATTATTTTTTATTGAAACATGATGCTCTTGATGTTGCCTGAATGCAGCTTCATGCTATGGATGGCAAGCACACAAAAGGCATGAAAACACTTTGCTCTAGCGTATTAAATGAATACAGAATGCAAACTGCCTAAACCCCAAGTCATTTTATTCAGTGCCCGAGATGGAGCTTGCTTTGATCTGTCCATTATAGAGTATTGCTGCAACAGCAATTACTGCCAGAAAACTATAATAAACTCTTAAAAGCTGCTTGGAATAACAGTTCTCTCTTAATAGGCAACTGGAAATACAGCCAGCTGTGTCTCGTACCTGCAGTCATGACCAGCTTTGTTTCGAGCTACTCTTTTGTTTGAGGAAAGCTGCTGGTGAGACGCCTGAGGTCTCTGTGAACAAAGCAGATAGACAATGAAACAGGGATTAACAAAGAATAGGCAGCTGTTTGCACTAATGGAGACATTACATAATCCTCACTGACGTGTGTTGCGGACTCTTGTGAAGCAGATAAAACGCTTTCATTTTCTTTGGCCTTAAACTCAGCCAGGCTGTTTTTAGGTTGGGCATGTTCTCCACACACATTGCAGTCCTGTAAGATGTTCTGTAAGGTTGCTATTTCAGAGCCTTCCCATCAGCAGCCTGCTCAGGTAGGGCTGCAGGATGCATGGTCAGAATTGTTGAGGTTCTGAGACCATGGTGTTCCTCATTCTTCTTACATCTTGGGGGTGCTTTTTTCTCCTTCATGTCTTCCAGTGGTCACACTTACCAATTTTTTGGAAATTTTAGAGCCCAAAGAAGTGAAATCAGTATTTTCCTTTCTATGCAAAACAATATTCAAGGATGTGAGAGTTGGTGTTCTGCACAGCTTGTTATTTATTTCCTTTTTTTTTTAATATAGATTTTTTTTCCCTCAAAGGCCAACCAAGGTAGGAAGCTGTTGGTTTCACTGGTTGTTGTTAATGTGGAAAGTCCTTCCATTAATACTGTCAAAGGAAAATATTAAATCCTTCACTAAAGTAGGAAAAAATCTAGCTTTATTCCACCCTTTTAATGTTCCAAGCCTTCATAGTAGTCACAGAAGAGGATTTTAATAACTACTTGACTAAAAAATTTAAAGTTTCAACCTGTGTAGCTAGTACAAGGCTAGACAAGCCTGGTAACACTCTTAATGTTGCTTACTACATGTAGGTCTAGTGACGTTTTTCTTAATCTTCTAATGGCTTCACATTTTACCTCATAACTTTAGCTTTTCTGTTCTCTAAATTGCATTTCCTTGGTTTTGATTTTAGCTGGGGTTGTTTTTTTCACTTTCTGTGTTCTTACTCTGTGTCCTCTCTGGTTAGTGTCTCACAGTTGTCTCTCTGGAAAGAAACGAGACCAGGGTAGGGACAGCCTGAGGCTGACCCTTTCGTGCCCAAGTTGCAAAGTAAGCAAGCTGAATGTAGTCTAAATTCGCCAGTAATGATGTATGTATTGAATATAGAATAGTTCCACCTCGAAGGAATGTGCACTGTCTGGTCTATTTGTCCTGGAATTCAAGGGACACTGAGGACATCTTACAGGTGAATGTTTTGTTGAACTGGAAGTGGTGTCCAAAACCTGGATAAATAAAGAAATACTCTGTGATCCCTCTCGTTGGACCTTTTTCCACTGGAATGTTGTTTCCATTTGCTGGGCAGGGAAATCAAATCCTATTGCAATTTAGGAGCAAGAGGAGAGGGGTCAGTTCGGTTATCCAAGTTGAGTGAAAGGCAAAAAATGTGTTAAGGGGGAGAAAACAAACGTTACCTACTTTACTGACAGCTGCAAAAAGAGACATCATTAGCAGATTTTTTTTTTAAAGTCTATTTCTTGTGGTGTTCATTGTATTCGCAAAAATATTTATGGAAACTTGTACTTTTTTTAGCTACACACGATACTTTCAGCTTCTATTACTTACAGGTCCTATTGTTTAAAAAGTGGGTGCTGTTATTGCACTGAATTTTCATTCACACTGCTACAGCTAGAGTTGGCTTTTTGACAGACCAGGGAAGCTTAATACCAACATTTCGCACTTGTTTTCCATTTTAGTGACAGAGATGCTGGTAAACGTGCTGAACATCTGCTCAGACGATGAACTGGGAACAGAGGAAGATGGATTTGATGGTAAGAGCCTCTACCCTTGGTTGAGATTGTTTGCCTTGAAATTACTTTAAAAGTTTTTTTACTAACTCTGAAATAATTTTCTGAGTCCCAGTTGAGTTCTATGCCACTGAAAGCAACTGTTGTGCTAGACTCCAATGGATTTGCTTACCATATGCTTCAGAAAGAATTAATGGATCTGCCCTGTTCTAACCCTTTTCTTCATCTCAGTCTTCTGGTTAAAAAAAAAAACCTGTATTTCCCTCCACGAAATCCAGGTTGTGTTGTCAGAAAGGGGTCAGATGATTTCATGCAAAAGATCACAGGTATTCTCATAGTGAGTTTAATTATGTCAATGAAATATTCTTCCTACAATGAAGAAAGCTTCGTGAAGAGCTCCTTCCCTGAATGTTGGTACTGCAACTTCGGAAGGTTTGTACTTGAGGTATTTCTTTAGTCACCTCTTTTGATGCACTTGAGTGTCTAAAAGGCTTTAAAAAGCAACAGAATGGTTAAAAATAACCATGGAAACACAGATAGAAAATGTTTTAACCTGACATTTCTGTCAAGAGAGAAATTGTCAGTTCTGTTATCCTTTGGGTTGAAGTTTATATGATGATTAGTTGCCTTGTACCTGTTGATTTGACTGTAAATGATACTTTGTATCTTACAACTTGCAGATTCTTAGAAGTCAATTTATTTTATTAGACATATTTTTTTGTTAGGCTATGCAAGAATAAATAGCAGCTCTCTAAATGTCCCTTCTCAATTGAGAAAAGCTGAAAAAAATCCCGGGCATCCCTGACATTCTTACTCTGAATGCTGTCAGTGTTTTACAAAAATCCATGAAAAGTAATAATAGATAATCTAATAAAAATAATCTATGAAAAGAACAGAAATACTGAAAGATAGTTTAAAAAAAGAAGAACCTGGAAAAATCTAGCACTGCTGAATATTCTCAAGATGTTTTTAGGCAGAATGAATGAACAAGGAAAAGGAAGAACTTTCAAGTAAGAAAAATATTTAATGAAGTTGTAATTAATAATTAAGCTTCTCTTTCAAAGTATTTATTTTTAATCTTTGGAAAGGAAGCTAGATCACAGGTTTTGCAAAATGCTTCCTTTGTGATGGAGAACACTGGTATGGATGATAGTACTTTGATTTTATTCTGAAAAACCAGATGGAATTCCCTGTTCTGCATCGGCCACAGAATGTGGACATGAACAATTATCTTGCAGGACATGGGACAAAGACTGAATTACTGAAACCGGTAATCAGTGAAGAGAAGAAAACACCTATTTGAATATTGTGCCCATTTTTTTTCTCATGAAATTTAAATAAGTCACTACTGTGTAATTAAAGTAGCGTGTGAAATTGTATGGAGGCATACGATGAGTAAAAACTGTGTCAAGTTAAATACAGTAGCAACAAACCATGTGCTTAAAATCCTTGGCTCAAGAAAGCTCTTGAGCACAGGCTGAAGTCCCACTGAATGCAATGCCAAAGCAAAGACTTTATGGGAAATATTTTTAAATTAATTCAGCCTTGGCCTAATACTTCCTTTTAAAGTTGTACTGTAAGCTTCCATTGGATACAGACAGGCCAACGCCAGTACTCTTTTTCTAAAATTTTGCAGTGCCATCATTCCCATCCCTAAGTTACAGTTCAGGAGCACTTTTTCCAAAGCAGGATCAGAAATAGGAAGGTGTTCGGGGTCTTGGGGAACAGCAGTCCTCTCCAGCTGTAGGAGGTCTCTGTATCTACCGTGTTTTTTCTGAGAGGAGAGTGAACTCCCATCCCACCTCTCTGGGAGTTTTGCCGTGTCACTGCTCCAGACTTGGAGTTTGCAGCATTGCAGGTGTCTAGGCAGGGAGACAGGCTGAAATCCTCTGGGCTCGCATGTGTGTGCGCTGCATAGCGATATCTAACAGCAGTAAAGTTTCCAGTTGAGGAATAACTAAACCATTCCTGCTACTGTAACACTAATACTGTTACCTCAATCTGCTTTCAGTTTTTTTCTGTATGAGTGATTTCTCTGTGTAAAACATTATGGTAAGGAAGACATTAGAAATGTAGTTATCTTTAGCATGTGTAGCTAAAAACCAGAGCTGGCATATGTTCATGTCTGCTTTCCCAGATAATCAATCCCTCTAGAGCTATAATATGGGCTCTGTGGCACTTGTGCTGCAGCTTGCTGTGGGCTCACACTGTTACCTGCATCCCACTGGACGTGTTAGGCTCGTGGGGATTGTACACATGGAAGAGACTGAAGGATTCGGACATAAAAGTAAATTTGAGGTTGATTTAAATTTAAATAGAAGCTGATATCTGTAATGATTTCTTTGTGGGTTCTGATTTCTTATCTGTACAGCAAACAAAAATCCTCTTTCTCTCAGAGACAGTTGAGTTACCTCTCTTTTTTCCTTTTTTTTTCCTGAAAGCCTTGCCTTCTGGGGGAGAAAAGTACAAGATGTATTTCATTTGTGTTCTCGATGAAACAGACCAGAATGATTACCGGCTCAAAACTGTTTCTGTAAGGACTGTCTACTGACAGTCTTGTAGTGGCTCAATATTTCCACTGTTCTTCTTCAGTAATTTCTGTCCAGCTTCCTTGGAGGACTAGTCCTGTTTACCTGCTGAAATTTTTTTTTAGCAGTATTTCCCATAGAAGGAAATGCCTGACATCTGCAACGGCAGATGCGTTTTGTTTTATGGAATGATTCTTAAAAATCATCGCATATTTTTAAATTATCGGTAGTTTTCAGGGCTCGCTGCTGATTTCCTTTCTCTCCTTGCAGTTTGAACATGCCCTGACCTGGGTTCCCACATGTAGTGAGAATGGTCCATCACTATGGTTTGCACTGATCATTCATTACCTTCTTTTACACTTTCTTGCCTTCTGTCTTCCGCTCTCACTCCTTCCTTCAAAACAAAGCCCCATCAGTACTGCCTGACTTCACTGCATGGTGTTCTTGTGAGCCCTTTCTTTTTTTATTACTATTTTTAGTTCTGAGTCATATATGTTGCATCTAGCCATGAGCAGGATGCTTGACAGCATGTATTCCTCTTTTTTTCCTCTCTGCCCCCCCCATTTTTTTTTCCCCCCTAAGGAAACACATCATGAGGATCTGATCAATTTGTTGTAGGCAGTTTCTGTGTAAGCTTACTGTGAAAAAAGCCTAAATATCGTAATGCCCTTTATCCCATATGTCCCTGCTGGCCTATATTGGCCTTTTGGTTTCACTCGCTTTAAAAATGAGAGAACATGATAGGTCAAGTTTCCTTATCTCTGATAGTTTCCTCTTGCTGTACTTTCTCTTTCCTGTTTGCTGTGGTGGTTGCAATATAATCTGATCCAGAAAAAAATGTCTCGGGCAAATGTTAGTTCATGTGCTGTGTGTTTGTGCATCAAACATATCACTTAGCAACTGGAGCTGCAAATACCTCTACCTAGCCAGCATATAGTCAGAGTTCTGTTCTGTTTTAATTAGCAACATTTCTGGCCTCGTGCATTTGATTGAATAAACTAAACTGCTAATTAAAAGGGTACAATAATGCAATAAACAATTTGACACAAATGCACTGCTTACTTTGTATGCATCCTTATCATGATTTGGCATGAAGGCACTCTTAAATTACCTACATTATTTTTCACATTGCCATCAACATTGTAGCTCTCAGCCTTCTCACAGAAAAGCCACTGTCAGAGCCATTAGCTACAGCATTTATTCCTTCATTGGAAAAACAGCTTCCCAAAACAGTGCTGTAGTTCCAGCCTAAAGAGAATTCCCAAGTCTAACATCTCCTGCCAATCACAACCAGTTCTGCTGTGAACAGTACTATGTGACATTTGCCACATCTCTTCAGTACAGTAAACTGTGCCTGGGGCCAGCTCAGCAGCAAATAACAGAGACTGATAGAGCAAAAGCAAGGGCCTTGTCCTTAGGTCTGTTACTTACCAATGCCTTGATACTGGTGTTCATGGTACTGCCTGGTGAGAGAGTCTTAGCTTGCCAGTGAGTTGATTTTTATCTGGGAGAGAAATGGAGGGGTTTTCCCGGTGGTTTGTACTTGTTCTTCCTCCAAACCAGCAAGGCTGGGCTGCAGTGCATACTTAATTTCTGTGAGTTGGTGACAGAGTGGCATTTAATGTGATCTTTGTATTTATTATTCACTCTATGATTTGGCCAGGTGTGGTTGTTTCCATGCCCAAAGCATTTTTCCTGTGAGCCGTGTTACAGCACATCCGTGTGCTCTGCTTCTGGACCAGCTTAGCAGCCTGTGCTAGATGACCAGTGTCCCCAGAACATGTGCCATGGTGCAGTTGTGCCTGGGCACCAAGTGCTGCATTTGTCGTGCCCTCAAACAGTTGATTTTAAAATGCAGTACCTTATAGAGTGGTGGCTTTTGCATTTGCTCACTGAAAGCTGCTGGACCATTTGGACAAACGCAGGCATGCAGTGGGTAGCACAGATGCTGGTAGGAGCAGCAGACATGGCTGTGACAGTAAGCTACTCTGTGAGATACCAGGTGTAAATGGACTGGAGGAATTGGTTTGATCCTTTTAACAAAAGAGCCATCATTGCACAGGCACACCCCATATGGCCAGGGTGGGGCTGTTTTTGAGAAGTGATTAAGCCTTATCAAAGCAGCAGCAGTAATGTAGGAGAAACTCTGTGTTTGAGAGGTGGTAACACCACTGCCAGTCTTCTGCCTGCATGTTGATTTCCTGCAAAACCTACTAACAAGGCTTTAAGCTGAAAAGGTTTCTTTCTATTTTTTTCCCCTATTATTTTCAATCTGTTTCTTTCCTTTTGGATGTTCTCTGCTTAATTTGTTTCTTTTCTGTTTTTCAGACTTTACTTAAACATTACATTTCCATTGATGTTGTCAAATGTTCTGTATTATTTTTTATTTTCATTCTACAAACATCACTGATCTTTTTCTTTCCCCCTCTTTGGAATTCATAAGAAGATCCCATTTATGCACAGAAGAAAGGTATTCAATAAGTTGGAAGGCTTAAGTTTTATTAATTTTCCTAATGCTTAACTACATAATATATATTAGGATACCAGTGAGAGATTTGAGGTTGACTTTTTTACTCAGCAGTGTTTTAAATCTGTTCAGTCCTACGTCTCAGAGTATTGTCAGCATTTATAGTCTTTTTTTTCCTTGTTGTGCTTCTTAATCTGAACCTTTAAATTACATTTCATATAAATCCTTCATATCCAGCTTGCAGATTCTATGTTTTGATACCAATCCAAAATCCTATAGAACTTGTTAAATTACTGAAGTAAGATTCGAAGTTTTTATTTTACCCCCCAAATAATTTCTACACTTCAATTTTAAACTTTTTTTTAAAATTCCTTTGTGCAAAAAGGGTTTGTTTAGATATTGGAAGGTCTTTTAAAGATGTTTTCCAGCCTAAATGAGTCTATGATTCTACAAAAGGAAGGTAAAATCTTAAGAGAATATCAGGCAATGTTTGCAAGGGCTAAAATTAACCTTTGTACCCATAGCCAGTTCTCAGATTTTAACACATTTACTTTCACATAGGTATGTGCTTAAGTGTAGCTCAAGTAATTCATAAGGATTTGCAGTAATAGTGAATTTCAAAATATTGAACTAGACACCCTCAAAATGTGAGTCTAAGATTTATGTATAAATAGTTAAGAAATCGACATACTGTGAGGTTAGTGATATTCCATCAAAACTAACAGAGCAATGAAACATTGTGAATATCAGGTGCATTATTTAGCAAATTATGTTAATAAAGCCAGATAGAATAAATAAAATTTCTACTAATATTTACTAAACATAAAATATGTCATTTTCACAAATTTGGTACATTAGGAAATTCAGTGGAGACCAAAATCTTTTAAGTATATTTTTTAGTAACCTTTATTATGTGTATCAGTGAGATACAAAATACTCCCTTTGAGCCTTTTGTGTTTTATGATTAAAGAAGGGTTTTTTTCCATTCTTATTTTGTATTTAAGTGTAGGACATTATATTTCACTTCAGTCATAAATTATATTTCCAGTTTTCAGTTCTCAAATATTCTAGACTGTAGTCTTAGTTGCTGTTCAACTTTTTGCATATCCTTATAAGATATACCAGAACAGTGTGGATTTGTAATAAACAAGTAGGGATGGTGATGCTTGGGGGGAATAAAAAGAAAAGGACAAATCATGCTTAAGTGTTTTCAGGATAGGAAAGGCTGAAAACCATGTCTTGCTTCTCTTGAGAATACAGTTCTGTGAGATCATTATAACTGAGGCAGGAAGGTACCGCCTTCTATTCCTGAAGAACCCAGCTGAATCAGTGCTGTTTTATTTAAATTTTTCATTAAGCTGTTACAAGTACTTTATATTTAATTCAGTTACAGCTGAATTACTGCTGTTTCTCCCACTCTTTATTGTCTCGAATTAGGCATTTATGCCCAGGTGTTCATATCCTTTTTTATCTTTATATGTTTTATATATTTTCTTTATATTTTTATCTTTATATGTCGGAGATTTGAAAGCCATCATTCTGAGTATCTTTTAACAAGAAAACTAACTTTATTCCACCCAAAACCAGGACAGTATCCTGGTATTACATCATATCAGGTCCCACATTTTCCAACACACCATCACCTTTCCTGTTTTTGGTAGATAAACACACATATGTCATTCCCCTTAGTCTGTGGGCTATCCCTAAAAAAGTTTATTGAGTTCATTTATTCCATGACCTTGAGCTGCTGTCATAACAGTTTTTCAGGGCAGGAAAGATGGTGTGTGGTGTTGTGAGGTGTTGGATTGTTGCATGGGGAAGCCAGTTCTGATTCCATTACCACTTGTCCTGTTTCATCAAAGCTTATTCTTCACTAATGTGGTCCTCCTCATTTTTGCCCCTTTCTGCTCATTTAGCTTCCCTGATGGGCTCTACAAAATGGATCAATTTGCTAGGATTTGAAAACAGAAATTTTCATTTTTGCCCTTGAATTCTGGAGTAACAAAGAAGGAAGCGTTACTGTGATGTGTAGTGGTGTCTGAACAGGCAGGAGTTGTCAGGCAGCATCCATACAAGTCAAGGTTACCTGTCCTTCAGAAACCCTTAGGAGAAATCTTTGTGATGTATGTGGTTATGATTGTGATAATTAAATGAAACTGGTTTTCTGAGTATAACAGAGCATTTTCTTGGGGACGTGGGGGATCCTTTGTAATAAGTACTGTTTACTTTGTCCATTCAGGTGGTTCTCTCTTGCATGTACAGATTTTGATGATATCCAAGTAACAAGTACACCTCAAACTCAGGGGAACTGTAGTCTGTGCAGCACTGTACATTTTTTTTTTTTAAGGCAGAGTATTGTGTGAGTTCACAAATTTCAAAGTAATTGTAATTTTGAGCAGGCCATAGCAGTGATTAGAAGAAAGCTGCTCTGTGGAACTCTCTTAGCCACTGCCAGCCAGCACAATCCCTACCATGTCGTGTGGGTTTCCAGGACTCTGCCCATAGGTTTTCTTATCTTTTAAACAATTTTTAACTAGGAATGGGAAAAATAGTGTTTTCAGTTTTGACTACAAATGTGGCTTAGTTTGGCAAACCGTAGCATTAATATGATGTTCCTTGTATTTAAGTATTTCGTGATGAATTGTTTACAAATGTCTATAACTGTTTTTGATGTGTTTTCCATAGGAGCAACAGCTGCTGCTCGAAAGGAGGTTATAAGGAACAAGATACGAGCAATAGGAAAAATGGCTAGAGTTTTCTCAGTGTTAAGGTAAGGTTTTATGCTGGTTTAGATTTTTTTAGTGCTGAGGGATATCTTTGAATGGTTACTTAGAGCACTCAACTTAATCAAACAGCAAATTTGCTATTTTAGTATACCACCCAACTGAGTTCTACTGCAACCTTTTAGAGATTGTTTTATTTATACAATGCTGCTATTTATTTTGGCTCTGAATAGTCTTCTTCCTCAGGGCTTTTGCTGAATGTAAACCAGACAAACAAAAGACATCAGCAAAAAAAATTCCGATTACCATTTTTAAAGACTTTTGCTCACCAGGTGTACTAATTAACTTTTAGCCACTGTGAGGCAAGCATTAAATGTGAGGAAATGGTATGTTGCTCATCACCTCTCATTAAAAAAGAAGTCAACTGTCACACCTCGTCACCCACAGATGTTGCTACAGCCACAAGTAAAGATGACTAAAGATTAAAGCATTAGGGTCATTTACCTAGAAATCCAGGGAATGGTTGTGCAGGCAACAGCAGCTCGTTCCTTTGGGCTGCACTCCCCCAAACACATGAACATGAGTAACTAATTGCTACCCAATGTTTAGAACTCTCCATTTGATGTCTCTGAGCAGAAGAGAAAACATGCTGTACTGTGCTGAAGTCTAAATATAGAAAATACAGTTCTCCCTCCCTTTCAGCAGAGCGATTTTTTCCTCAGGAAACTATGTTGGTCTGCTGTAGTCAGTTGATGGCTATTCTGCTTAGTGGAAAATCAAGGGAGTTCTAAAACATTTACTATTATGATTGCATGATTGATGTAAGAAGAATAAATAAAATAGTTACTTGAAGAATATACCATTTAATTTCAGTGGAAACTCTCCAACTTGCTTGCTTTGAATGCAGCATGCCAGCAGGGGCTTTGCATGGGCACAGCAGCTCGCCCACGCCTTGCAGATTGCAGCAGCATAGCTTTAAATAGCAAACTGAGATGGAGGGCTTTGAACCTGGGGTTCCCAAAGTGTTACAAGTGAGTTACTGGTGATGCACGAGCTACTTCAAAGTGGTGCCCACAAAAAAAAAAAAAAAGGTTGGCATCGTGCCTTTTCGCTAAACAAGATGGGGGAGCAATCAAATGTTCCCACCTGCTCCTCTGTACCAAGTCTGGCAGAGAGCCTGGAGGTGGCTGCTACCACCTTCATAAACCAGCACAACTATTTTTCTCTAATGATAGTTGAGCAAACAAAGTTTGGGAAACTTGGCTTTCTCCCATAACCTTGAACCACAGCTTCTGGATCGACCCTATTTTGGTGTGAACCACCTTTTTAAATATAGGATTAATCCACAAGAATTGTGAACTTTAATAAGCAGAAGGATCTGGAATTGGATGATCAGCTGATATATTTGGGGTTTTACAACTCGCAGATGATTGACATCAGCCATGTGTCAGACTTTTTCAAAGGGATCTGTAGGGCAGAACCTTTTCAATGCTTTCAAGGCTGGAAGAGGGATACAGAATAACTCCTGCATGTGCTCTGTCTAAAATGATATGCATAAGCCTCATATCTTAAGTCTACCCCAGCCAAAACCAGCATAACCTTTTACAGTTCTTGATTATTGATGGTCCTGAAAGCTTTGCAGGGAAGACTAAAGATGAAGAGTAGATTTGTTCTCCTTTAGCTTTAACCAGCAAATACAGCACATCCTCACTGTGAGCAGAAGCATATTCAGCAAATAAACAGGTACCTCCAATGCATGGTTTTGGTGATCAGTCTTCCAGGGGGATGGGTGACGTTTCATCCCAGCCACCACTGCCCCTCTGGGAATACCTGTTCTCTTTTTTTCTGAGAAAGGCTGATTCTCCTCAGCTGGTTGGCAGGCTGCTAGACAGCAAAAAATTCACAAGGTTAATCTTGTAAACACTATTCCTATAGAAAAATCTGAGATATTTTTTCTGTCTTGCCAGCATAATCTATGTAAGATACAAGTGTCAGGTAATGGTGTGTAACCCTGAGAAGACTGCAGTGGCACCATCATCCATCATCTATCTATATACCAACCTATTCTGGAAACCTTTGAAGCTCCTGTTTGAGTCATTGTGTTTTATGAAGTTCATTTCACTAATTCTTGAAAAGCTTTCCAAATGATCAGCACCTAATCTGACCATCTGCAAAGAACTTAGTCAGTCATCTCTTCTTTGGGCTGGAGTGGTCCCTTTCCTTGAGGATGTAACTTGAATGTAAAGCTGAAATAATTTCATTTTAGTTTAAAAATTAGATATCAAAATAGTGTTGTTTTGAGTTTCAAATGTTATAAATGAGCTTTGCTGCACATAGCCATCATAGAAAGACTGGCATTGGCTAAATGGAAGACTTCATGATTCCTTGTCATTGCCTCCGTCTGACTCTGTTTCTCAAGTCTGACTTTTCTTTTGGTATATTTAGACTGGAGAGAGGTAAATAAAATACTTAACCAGTCTGTTGTCCTTTTTTTTGAAATAGAAATAAATGACATCAAATAGAAATTAAGGAATACTGAAGGCTTAAACATCTTGATATTTGTGACACACATCTTTCTTGTGCATATGCAGTTTAAAGATAAAAATACAGTCGATAAACTTACCCCATGAGGGTGAAGCTAAAAGTGCCATTGCAGTGTAATTTAAAAAAGAAAAACAAAGGTATGTAATGGACTGAATAATTAAGAGAAAGCAAAAGCTTTGGTGTGTAACTGTTGATGATTAAAATACTGTTTAAATTCTGAAAATATTTTGCTCTTGCATTAGTTCTAATTGCTTTGGGAAACTTGGAAGCAAAACGGTCACAATTTGGTTTTTGCCTATTACATAATGAAAAGTGAGTGCAAGCAGAATTATTTTCAAACTAAAAATAAAACTTGAAGAGTAGATGTAGTAGGTAAACAAGAGTTGTTTAAGATACGCCAGTCATTCAGGGTATGTAGGTCTAAAGAAAATTGTGAGTAGTAGAATTGCTGAGAGACAGTTTTTATAGACAAAACCACATTATCCTCAAGTGAATGTGGAACTAAATTCTGTCTTTGTATTTGCTTCCTCCAGCTTAATGTCATTATATACTTCAAAGTAAAGCACTTCAAAATAGGTTCCTCTTAAAGAATTGGGGTCAATTTTGCTGCTGAGAAAGTATGTCATCACGGGCAGCATTACAGTCCTTGTAGAAAGCTTTACTTAAAGCCGTCTCTGGATAGAGCTGTAGTATTTCTCTTGCCCTGTATTGAAAAACTCTGTGTATTTGAAGACCAGCAAAGCATATTTTGGTTTCCTAAAACAATTTTCTTGAATCCATATTATTTTTAGCATACAAAATTATTAAGGACAGTACTAGCAAGAGTGGAAGTGCTTATTAATTTTAATGAGCTTTTAGCTGCCTTTAGGTGGCTGGTGATCATCAATAAATAATGCACCTGCCTGCTAGTGTAGACAAGAGCAAACTAACAGTTTAAGTTGATTTTGGACCACACAGTGTAAAATGCCTAAATGCATTGTTGGCAATAATCTGATCCTTCTGGTCCTCCTCCTCCTCTCAAATTTGGGTTTACAGACATATTGTTCCATAGGTGCAGGTATTGTGTTAACTATAACAGGAATTGCACATGGTGTGATGCAAAGGTTAACCCTGTACACAGCAATGAGGGGGACATCACTGGTACTGATGTTATCACCAAATTCAGTCTGTCTTGGCAAGGAGATTGGAGATGACAAAATCATTTCAGGGCATGTGTAGCTTAAGATGTCTAAAACATATCCCATGTTTTTAAAAGAGACATTTACTTACTTTTGGTGGTTTTATTTTTCATTTCTATTTTAACTTTTGCAGAGAAGAGAGTGAGAGTGTGCTGACGCTGAAAGGTTTGACTCCAACAGGAATGCTGCCCAGTGGTGTGCTCTCTGGAGGAAAACAAACACTGCAAAGCGGTAAGCCTGTTTGCCTGTGTTCTTGTCCTGTGTTAAAAAAACAATTGGTTTTCAACTGCAGAACCTAGGAAAAGTAACCGCGACTGTCTCAGAAAAAAAACCAAAGAACAGAAAAAAAACAGGCAGTTTGTTGTGCTGGAGCATTTGTGAGCAGTTCATGTAAGGCCACTTCTTAAGACTTACTACATACCACTGATTTTCAGAGAAAAAGAAGGAGGGGAGAGCCCCTGAAAATCAACTGTTCAGAATGGTAGCTCAGGATTGTATGTGAAGTGTGCTCTTTCCACAGTTTGGAGCATCTTCTGGGTTTTTTTTTTAAGAGCAGCCCTTGATATACATGGAGTACTGAAGGTTTGGCTTAGGTAATGACACTCAAACTCTTGTTTTATCTGATTTATTCTTTCTCATAGAGAATCACCAATGGAAAATAGCTCTAGAATTAGATTTTCTCTCCTAGAAATTCTAGGCGACAACATGAGAACAATTCCATTCTGATTTAAGCCCAAGTGAAGGGAGGCTCTTACAAACACCGTGTTTGCCTTGTACACAAACAATACAGATTGTCAGTTTTATACCAAGTGCTTCTTGTTACAGGAAATTGGTAAATCTGTACTAGGGCTGCCTTTGTTTCCTTTTGGAATAAGGAGTGCAAAGTATTTAAGTTATTACTGGAAGGTCTCTTTTTTTTCTGTGTACTGCTATAGAGTATATTGCAGGTACACATAAAGGTCTCTCATTTATTGAGGTTCTGTTGGCAGTAAATGTAAGAAATAGAAATGCTTTATAACCTTGACAGTCGCAGCCTCTTGTTTTCCTGTTTCCTTCCTGGAGCATTCTTTCTCTGTATTTTTCCCTTTACTGTCTCTTTTACCTAGAAGATTCAGGTATATGGTGGTAAACCTCCTTTTCCTCTTTTTTCCCTTCTCTTTTTTCTTGTTGATGACTTGTGTGTTATGGCCATAGTAACGTTCTGCTTTGAAAATGCTGCAATATGATTTCACAGGAGGCCTTTCTTAATGGGTTTGTGGTCTTTGCCTAGGCCTTTCTCCACATAGTTGCTTTACATTTGTCAGAAAAATTGGCCCAAGGAAACTGCTATTGTTGCCCTGGCAAAATATTAGGAGTAGAAATGAATTTGAGAAAATTGCCGAATGTTCTTGTTACAAAGGCTAAAAGGAAAATCTGCTCATACTGCAGTATTCTGGCTCAGTAAAACATTACTATACACAAGCTTCTGCATTAGTTAACACATAGTACCCCATTCACCAAATACTCTGAAGTTCACATAGTTTCTGTTAAGCACACATACTGCCATATGTATTAACAGAAAATATGAGTAGTATGTTCTGTTGTGGAGGTATACATTTTAGTCATCATTTATTCTAATGTGTCAGTGCTGGTTTGGATCTGGTTATTCATTTTAATTTCTCATTCTAGTTATCATGTTTCCTTTTCTTTTAAGTTTGCATTGGTTTTGTTCCTTGTTTTTTGCCATCTCTCTTGCTCTGCTGCTTGAGAGGCATAGGCTTACCTTGGTGCATGAGGGTTAAATCCTCTCATTTCCCCATGCAGCAAGATAATAGTATAGATATTTTAGAATATATCTTAATCCATATTTAACATCCTAACTGGGGGAAAAAAAAAAGTTTGGGTTTTATGTAGGGGAAAACAAGACAAAAAAGAAGAGAGGACTTCTTAAAAATTTGATTTCTTAGTCTATTCTGTAAACCAGAGAAATCCTTGAAAATCGAAATTTCTTTTAAAATATTTGCTATATTGGATTTCATTTAATGATTTACATCAGCTTCTAAATCTCTGACTGTAAAAAAAAATGCATACCAAAGCTGATGGGTGAAATTCAAATGAAAGTATGTCTTTAAGAACAATTAATGGTTTCACAACAATGGTAACATGATATTCATAACATTGCAGCAATCTCCCGGTTACAAGCTCTGCTCTCTGACCAGGCTTTGCAACTTTGGAGATCCAACAGTCAATCTTACATCTACATCCATTAAGTTAAATAAAATATTAGAAAAATGCTGTTTTTCAGAGGCTAAGTTGACAAAAAGAAAGCTTACCTGATGTAAGAAAGCTTACAAGATAGAGCAGACTGGGCAAGGTTGCAAGCAAAGGCAAAGCTTTCTGAGCATCCCATGCTGTGGGGATGTTTCTTTTAGTCAGGAGAGAGAAAAAAAAAATCTGAAAAGTTGTATATGGAATTCCTTTGCCTTGTACTGGCATAAGTACTTTTCAGGCTGATGTTGTAAGTTGTATGAATTTTGTGTGATGGCTTTATGCCATTTTTTGTTCTCTTCTGACAGGGCAAGTCAAACTGCTCTTGCTCAGAGCTGGGAGTATTATATAATGACCTCTTCAGGTCAGATGTGCAATATGGAAGACATTTACATTTTGTAGTTCTTTTGAGTCAAAAGAAAACTTCTTAAATGTGTCTTTAAAAACTTTCAGTTTGTGAAACTCCTGCTTTAAAACAAGCTCTAGCTTAATTCAATCTGCAAATTACTGTTTTTGTGTAAACATTTCTCTGTGTGTCTGTTTTGCCAAAAATCCAGCACTTACAGTAACATTAGTGTTGTAGCTCCTTTGCTATTCACTGACTTGTTCTTAGAGTTGAAATCCTCTGCTCATTTTTCTCATTCGTTTTGCTACCCCTTTCTTCTCTTCAGCTACTGTTGAGGCTATTGAGGCTGATGAAGGTAAATTGGCCAGTCCCCTTTCTGTTGGTGCCACAACAGATAAGGGCTCTGCTGGGTGTATTCATTTTGCTGTAGCTTGTACAGATTGTGTGGGTGTTGGGCTAACAATTGTGGCTCGGTATTAACCAAAATGTAATTGCTTTAAAGGGGAAAGTGTTTTTTGGTTTTTCTTTCTGTTGCTGCTGTTGAGGTTTTTCTCTTTCTGTAAGTTACGAACACGTTGGAATTGCTGTATGTTGAACTAAGCACTGAGTAATGCCACAGGAGGAGATCAGGGAACTTGGATTTCATGGGACATAACTTGGCAGCAGCTCGTAAATGCTTTGTGACACATAGCTCAAAAGCTGTGCTCTGGAGGCTGGCTCAAACTATCCTCAGCAATTTCTGGTCAAGGAAAACACATAGCTTTTTATATATTCTCTCTTTTTGTTGGTTTTGTTTCTTTTCCCCTTTTTCTTTATTTTTGCCTCAGTTTGTTTCCTTTCTTTTAGGTCACTAGTAAAAATATTTTATTGGTCTTTTGTTACAATACAGCATGTTTCTGTTTCCCTTTAAAAGTAAAACAACATGAGACATTTGTCTGCAAGATGTCTGCTTCCTTTGGTAGTGGCAGTTTACACACTGGATATTTACATTAGAGCAACCGTTAAGACGGGCACCATTTTAGCTGCATATAAAGTGACTGGCTGCCTTAGAAGATTTCTGAACATTCAGTCTTGGAAACTGGTGTTTTGTTGACAGACCTCTAATTTAACCCTTAACAATTTTTAACACTTAAGTTAAAATCTAAGTAACCATGTATTGCAATGCAGATGTACAATATTTGTTCAGTATTATAAAGTTTTGGAAGAAGAATTTTCAGAATTCCCCTTTAAAACAAAATTCTTCAGTTGTATTTTGTTCTTGCCCCTCTCAAATTTTCTGTGGGTATTTTTTTTTTTAGTTAATTTAAAAAAAAAAAAATCTGGTGATTGTTGTCCTTTGGTAAGATGTGCCCTTTCGGCCAGTTGAATTTGTTTTTGAATTTTGTAAAGCAGTGAATAAAATTACAGAACAAACAAGTAAGAGAAAATACAACTGCTTTCTAAATAGCAGTGAGTAAGCTGCTATTTATGTTGGAATTATCTATTCCTATTGGCAATCTCTAATCTGCAGTGTGCATTCTTGTTGACAGTTTGGCTGTTTTCTGTGATTTTCTGTGACTATGTGTTGTGTTTTAGTATACTCTCAATGTAACCTGCTAATACTCGTTGTCTGACCAGCAACTACAGCAGAGCACCTTCCTTAGTGTTACAGATAATAATGTGTCTACTTGAAATACAATCCCTTGAATGTGCCCCCACACCAGCAATATGCACCCTTCAAGTTAATTCTTGATTTACCATCCTTGCTAGTTAGACACTGTCACCGTAGTCACAACTACTGCTCTACACAGGTGAAGCTTCTGATGGAGGAGAAGTTTCATCCTTTACCAGTTGTCCCTCAGGGCCCAATAACACCAACTGGGCTGTGCTGCTGACAGGCTCTAGGACATGGCAAGTGCTTCAGCTTCACTGCAGCCATCCATTAAACTATTGCTTTAAGGGATTGGCGTGGGTGCTTGTTTAGACATCTTCATTTTGTGGTAGAAAGTAAATAAAAAAATAAAAAAACCAAGGCAACCCAAAAGGCAAACCTTAAGAAAACTCACTGTACGACCTGTTGTGTTTCCACTGCTCTGTCCCTGCTCACTTGACTAATCACCGTTATGTTGTTGTTTCTCTAAGTTGAAGTATAATACATGTTAAAAACCATGCACTTCACAAAGTTCCAATGTAACATTTGTGAAACTGGCTAAAGAACTAAATCCTGAGGCAAACAGGATCTATCAGTTTTCACAGGAAAGGTTGGCAAAACCAGCATAAAAGTGCCTTTTCTTGCTCCCCACAAAATACAAAGAGTGGTAGCTTGGTACCAGGGATGTTCTGGGGTTTTGCGTGTGTTAGCTTTTTTTTAACACATTACCAGCTTGTCCAGAATTGGGACTGCCTATTGGAAGGAGAGCACTTGGGGGCAAAGAGAAGAGAAAAGAGGAGAAGGAATACTGAATTTCATATCTGAAACTCCCCTACTGTTTTCTCCCCAGGGAGTTTGCATTTTCCTGGTACTAACGCACCATTTCTGTTCTATGGCATGTTATGATAGAGGCCTAGCAGAAATTCCATTTCTGGAAGTGCAGTGCATTGATTTGGTGCAGATAAGAGAAAAAACACACAGAAGGCTATGGCAAATTATCTACAGAGCTGTGACCTGATGTTTGCCTACTTTAATTAGAGAGAGAATAAAATTAAATAAAAATCACAGGCTGTGAATACATTCCTCAGCCTTTGGCTTCCTTCTGAGGTTGATGTGGCCTCACCAATGTCACTGCTAAAAGGCAGATCAAAAATCCTCAGGATCAGTTGGAACTTTGGTCCTTTGTCAGTGCGTTTCCTAAGCTAAACTGTACAACTCTTCCAAAATGACAGTATCCCTGATCTGTGTTGCACGGTGTTCCTGCTGTTTGACTCAAGCTGCTTTCTAGAAGTCCAGGGTTGTATCAGGGAGGATAATTGCCCCAAGCAGTCAACAATCAGCTCACCTGTGTTGAGAACAGAAGGCAACTTGTTGTAGGGTCACCCCAGATCTTCCTTAGCTTTAATGTATATCCCACAAAGTGGCCTCACCATGTCATCACCATCTGGAAGTAGCCAGCACTTTTTACATGATCTTTCAAGGTCAGGCGAGAGTTTTGCCTGATGAAGGGCGTTAGGACAAGGCACGGCATCCTTAAGGCTGTGAGCGATGACAGCAGATGCCAACTCACCAGCTCACAGCTGTGCCCTCCGCATGGTTCCTAAGTGCAAACTGTAGTTTCATGTCAGCGTCTTAGTGTTCTAAGCTGAACCCCAGTGGACAACAAAATACTGGAAGTTGATCGTGTTGAAAACAATAGTTGTGTTGGAAGGGACGGTGGTGGTGAACCCCCAGCTCTTTCTGAGTACGGTAAGGAGTTGGTGGTGGTGTCAGATCTTCTCCTTGCCGCCTTCCCAAAGAAGGACTCTTGCACTTGTTGCTAAACTGGGGGAAAAGCTGCTGAGAGTTTTATCTTGCTAATTTTATTTTTTAATAATCCTTTATTTAGCTATCAAAGGATTTTCACCCCAGCATAAGATCACTAGCTTCGAAGAGGCGAAAGGCTTAGATCGAATTAATGAGCGAATGCCTCCGCGCAGAGACGTGCCATCCGATGCCAACCTTAACTCCATCAACAAGGCAATCTCCACAGAGACTAATGGCACGGACAGCAACGGCAGTAATAGCAGCAATATCCAGTGACCACTGTCCGAGAGGGGGGTTGAGCTGCAGGGCGCGATGGGGTTGCTGCACGTCAGCAGTGGGATGTTCTTGCCTCTGATAATAGCTTACTTGCTCTGGGGGCCAGGTGTTGGATTCAGTTTACAAAAATCATCTACAAAGAGATCGTCAACTTTAATTTGGTGGGAGGGCGGGTGGGGGAGAGACACCTCCTTTGGATATGCCTTTAAATGCTTGTAGAAAAATGAAAGCTCATGCTGGTATATATTGCAAAGTTAGGGGAATGAACATGTTTTCCTACTACATTGGGAACGTCTAGCTGTGTTACTGAAAGGCCTTTTATTATGTTACTGGACATGAAAACTTTGTTTAATTTCTTACTAACTATTGTACGTTTACAGTTGCAGCACTCAACATCTACAACATCGAAACATTTTTAACAAAATGTACAAACTAAATAAGGACTATTTATTGATAATGTTTTGCTACTCTTGTCAGACAATGGCTATGAAATAAATTAGGCACTCTTAAAAAATATAGAGAAAAAAAGAAAAAAAAAAGAATGTTGGAAATTTGTTTAAAATGCCAAAAAAAAAGAGAGAGAGAGTGAGAGAGAGAGAGCGAGCGAGAGCGACAGTTTAATTTTGTACAGATTATGCTTACCTCAGGTTTCTTTAGTGTGCTTCAATGCCCTTCTTTAAATATAACACTTATCTTACTAATTTGGCAGCAATTATCTTTTTCTTTGTTTAAAAAAAAAACTGGAATAATAACATTTATCTTTTTTTGCTGTTTATATTTAGGGGGTTTGGTTTGGGAGGTTTTCTGGGGTTTTTTTGGTAAAACAAGTCTTGGTTGTGGCTTGCTGAATTTAAATATTTATGAGTGGTGCATTTTTAAGTATAGTGAACAAGACACCATATTAAGTGCAGTGAAAAGCATCTATATTCTGTAAAAATCTGCCTATGCATGTTTTTTAAGAAAAAATGGCTGTATAGGCCTGTATGGGACTGTAATGCGCTTAGTGGTCTGACTTATACTGGAAATGTATGTATACTGGCGTACTTTATATTCTCTAAAAAGAAAATGCTTAATGCCTTTGAAATTTTGTAATCAAAAAAAAGCTTTGAAAAATCTAAGGGGGGAGAGTATTCTTAAAGTTTTTAACATAAGCTTGTCAGTGCACATATAGATGGGTAGCATGTTTAGCAAATCTTGTGAAATTTAAATAAGTTTGTAGTTACATGTGAAATTCTAAATGCATGATAACTGTTAATGTCATAATGGTTTAGTCATTTTGTTCTGTTTTGTCATGTGCCACAAAATGTGTAATTTTTTCACTTTTTTCCCTTTGTATATCAGTTACGGGTTTCAACTGGTTCATTCTAAAAAAGAAAAGGAAACAAAACAAACAGTCCATTGATATTTTTTAACAATTGTATAAGTGCCCAAGTAATTCACTACAGCCTACAGCCTTGCCTTTGTAATTTGACTTCGAAATGTTGGCAATCAAAGCATGCACTTGTAACAATGAAAGAAGCATTTTATATTACTACTCAATAAAAATGTGCATGAACTTAAGCATTCTTCCCTTTCTTGCTGTCTCAATGGCAGAAGTGTGCAAGCACCGCGCGCGTGTGCTTCTTGCTCTCTTTTGCTTTGGGCAGGAGAAGACCACTGGTGTAAGAGATGATTGACTTGTTTCACGATTCAAGGTCAGTTCCTTACTAAGAAATAAACCCATTTAATACCCAGCTGTTCTAGGCTGCTGAATGTCTGCAGACTTCCCCCAAGATGTGGTGAGAACGTTGGGTTTTCACTAAAATGAGTAGGATGTAACCCACAAGTAGAGTGCACAAGAAAACGAGTGCCCTCTGTGTGCTTTCCCCTTATCTGGAGTGTTTGAAAAGGTTAACAAGTATCATTTACAATGATTGCAAGTTCACATTTCAAATGCTCTTTCTTTTAGTCAGAGAAGAACTGTCAAAGCTGTGCCTTCTTACTTTCTCCCTAACTGTGCTCAGTGTCCTTCCCAAGTCCATCATCCTGCGAAGAACTGACGGATGATGCCAAGTGGTGCAATGATGTGGGTATTGCCTTAGTCCTCCTTTCAGGTACCATTATGAAGTATAGGCTCAGCGCCTGCTTTCCTATGTGTTTTTCCCACTTGAGCTCTTGCTAATTTTGGCAAAATATGACAGGTGGCAAAAATGAAGAGGTTTCATAATATCTAGACTATTTCAGATTTAATTTTTCATTTCAGATTGTGTAGAGGTACAGCACAGACACATTGAGTCTGTGTGTTCATCTGCTGGGTGAAGCTGTCTGTCCCTCTGGTTCACGGGCACGGCGTGTGCAGAAGGGAATGGTGACGGTTTGCGTGACCACTTTGCTTGCCCGCCGGGCCCTGTGTGCGTGCTCCCTGAACACCCCAGGTTACCTGAGGTAAGTTCTTCTGTGGAGACACAGAGCAACACTGCTGGGCAGTACAGCAGTGCGTGCTGTCTGCTTGCATTTCACTTGGGCCCTGGCAGTTCCACCAACCAATCTGACAGTAAGAAAGAGGCTTTTCTGCTCAGCAGTGCCTGTGCATAGGCCTCTCACTTGGTAGATTTAACCCAAAAGATCCGTGCTACAAATCAGAGGTGGTGCTGGAAATGTCTGTTGTAGTTGCTGAAGAGTTTAATAGATAAGCAAGTCAGCCCAGGATGAGTGATCCACTAGGAAATGTACAAAGTGTCTGATCACAAAGGAGATTTTGGAACTTATTCTATCTCAGAAGAAAGAAAAGTGTCCGGAGCATGCAAAATAGCAGTGTCCTGTGCATCCAGGTAAGATGGCCTGGCTCTCTCCCGGAGCGAGCCCCACCGTCCTACTGTGGGGCAGTTTCTGGATAGCTCCAAGGGCTAGTCTAAGCTATACTCAAATGTTCCTGGAAGGACCAAAAACAATTTCTAAAGCTTGTCTCGTTTCAGGGCATCCAATCTCTTCCACCTTTCCTTCTTTTTTCCTAATGCAGAAGAAATTGTGGATGAATTTGAGGAAAAACCCTGGTGTCACTGAAGGCTGAGTTTTGGATTCTGTAGCCTCATCAGTGATGTGTCATGCACTGGACTGTCTCCCAGTACAGATTTCTTCCTTCTTACCAAATACCCCACCTTAATGCCAAAACCATCATTGGTGCCTAGTTCAAGATTTACTGTGTTTTTTAACAGCTTGAATCTTGCTGTGTGAGATGGTGTTTGATACATGTCTTGTATTTTATGCACTATTATAATTTTGCTTTTCAACAGCTATTAAGCATGAAGTGCATTAGTTCTTAGTGTACATTTTCTGCAGAAGACAGCGTTCAAATTTTGTCCGGGTTTTCCTCCAAAACTGCAGTAGATTTAACCCTGCTTAAGCTTGTGCCAGTTTTGCCAACTGTTGGACACAGATAGCAATTCTTTCAGCATTTTCCTCTTCTGGAGCCTCTAGAGGAGTCCTGATCTCTCTCCTTCCTAGCTTTAGTTTTTAGTGAAGTGGCATTCAGAGTGTAAAATAATGAAAATTTGGGGACATTTTCTGGGTGCAAGCTGAATTTACAATTTTAGTCCTTAGAAAGCACTTTCCCTTCTTTTTTTCAAGATACCGTTGCTCAGATTAGTCAGATTGATGAGTCTTCCCACTTCTTTGACTAAGAGAGGGATGTGAGAATCAGCTATTCCAAATGTTAAAAAACCACAAGCACCAAAACAACCATTTGAAAAATAGTTTTCAGTTTGCTTTCTTAGTTGCTTTTGGAATTATGTTTAATCCCCTTAAAAGTGGCCATTTTGGGCATGGAAAAGGATGAGCTTTCTTGGTCTCCAGTGATTTAGGAAAAAATATATCTACATTCAAGTGTTCATATGTAAATGTTCATACTTGTAGGCACTTTCATGGCAGTAGAAAAAGATGAGCTGATGGAACTAGAGATAAGGGTTGAGGTTTTCTGTCTTGCTGAGCTGACTTTGCAGTATCAGACCTGCTAAACTTTATAAAATAAAAGTTTTGTGAGGCCCTGATTTCTTTTTAATATGTTTTTTAAATAACTCAAGCAGTTTCAGTTTTACATGCGACACCAGGTCTCATCAGGCTGACAGATAGCTGTGTGCTCTGGGCAGTATTCTGCCAGTGATTGCAAAGGGAAGGGCTGCCTTGGCTCTGTCATCGCTGTCGGAAGCTTGCTTTAGGTAAAGTAACTTGGCAAAGAATGTGCTAAAGGACTGATTTTGCTGCTGGTGGGAAGCCTGCAGGCATGGTGACAGACATGACAGTGTCTCCTCCTTTGCGAAGCCCCGCTAGTGGCTATCACTAATTGCTCTGGGGTTCCCCAAGGCCCTGTTTCCCTTCTGGGCAAAGCCTGGCGTGGGTGCTGGAGGTTTGGATCTGGACACCCAGTCAGGCAATTCTTACAGCAGCAGGACTTGAGCAAGAGGTGGTTGTTTCATATTTTAGCTTTTGCATTCTTGAGGCAGTTGATGCCGATGACCATGCTGTGACTGAGCAAGCCCATTGCTCCCAACATTTGGGTATTTAATAATCTCTTTTGCTTTAAATGAGCTGTTGAACACTGTGACCTGGGCTAATTTCCCAGTGTTGTGTGCCAGAGGAGACTGGCATAGAACATAACTGCTGTTATGTTACGGCATTGAGAGTCACCGAGGCCAGCAGGCACTGCTGAGATCGGTTCCTCCAGCCTCCCCAACAGCTCACACAGGATCAGCTGGAGCAGGTTGGCTGGGGTCATGTACAGTCAGGTTTGAGTATCTGCAAGGATGAAGACTTTGCAATCTCTCTGGGCAAGCTGTGCCAGTGCTTGACAGCTCTTAGAGTAAAAAAGACTTTTTCTTACATTTAAAAATGTGCTGTATTTCAGTTTGTGTCCAATGGCTTTTGTCCTGTTGCCAGGCCTCACCAATAAGACTCTGACTCTTTTCTTTTACTCCCCCTATCAAGTACTTATACACCTTTTCTCCAGGCTGAGCAGTCCCAGCTCTCTCCATCTCTCCAGGTGTTCCAGTCCCTTAATAACCTTCATGGTCCTTTGCTGAACTCACTCCATTAAGTCCATGTCTGTCTTATGCTGGGGAGCCCAGACGTAGACTCAGCTTTCCAGGTGTGTCTCACCAGTGGAGAGTGAGGGAGGGAAGACTTGACCTGGTTTCCCATATGTGCCATTAAATTTCTACAACATATACTGACTGATGCCAGTAATGTAAGACAAGTGAAGACATTTCTGGCATTGTAAGTCGAAGAGATGGGAGCTGTACCTCAGAAAGTGGAAGAAACAGAGGGACATTATAAGTGCAGAGCTGAGATGTACGAAGGTACAGATTCAAGAAGGTAGGAGAAAACTAATCCCTTGCCAGACTGAGAGTACAATGAAAGACCGGAATAATATTTGTTTGCCGTGTTTGGTAATAAATTTGCAGAATTATCCAGGTAAGTATCAATTGCAAGAGGGAGGACCCTCTTCACTCTTTGTCCACTACTGTGTCTTGCCTACTGCTGATCCTTCAGAAGGTGAAGTAGTCATGAAAAAAATCTCATCAAATTTATACAGAGGGGAGTAGTCCCTTCCTGCATTCAGCAAGCAAATGGCTGAAGCCCTGAAGCTTGTGATGTGTATAAAGTCATTATCGTGGTGCAGATCTGCATGTTATCCGGACATCACGTAAGTGAGAGATCTTGTGCCTCCCTGGGGAGGGAGAAGTAACCTTCTGACAAGGTTGCCTGAGGAGGAGGTAATTTGTTTATCTGTCACTTGGTGGTTTATTGTTTTCAGTACATGTTTAATAAGCTTTGTACTCAGACTGCATTTTTCTAAGAAGAAAGAGCACTCTGAAGGGTATATGGGTCTGACACTC
This sequence comes from Cnemophilus loriae, assembly GCA_013397755.1. Lineage (NCBI taxonomy): Eukaryota > Metazoa > Chordata > Aves > Passeriformes > Corvidae > Cnemophilus > Cnemophilus loriae. Next base: position 148,216 of record VZTF01008266.1, on the reverse strand, counting down.
TGGCTGAGCTTAAATAAAGCTGCAGAGCTGATGGACTGAGAAGGCCCTGCAGCCATGGACCAGAGTGCCAGAGAAAGGAAAAGAATGGTGTAGTGGAACTGGGAGGAGAGGTTGGGTTATTTATTTCACTCCTTTTTCAAGGTAGCTAGGAGAAGAGATGGTGGTAGCAGTGCTGCACTGCAAGCCTGAGATGATAAGGAAGCTGTACCAAGCTCCCAGGGCTTTGGGTAGGCCATGACAGAAACTAGGCTGATAAAATTCAGCTTAGACTAGATGTGCACTTCAAAATTATAGTGGAGTTCAGGCTGTGACCTGAAGGCAGTCATGTACAAAAGGAGAGCAGGCAATGGCATGGGAAATAAAGTTTTGGAGGGCAGACCTGTGATAAGGAATGAGCTGGGATTCAAAGCTCTGGCAGAGGAAGAAGCAAGGATTGTGGGATACAGTGATACATTTATTACATGCTGAAGAGTTGAATCAGTTCAGCCTGAGTGCAAGGATGGCTGTTACTAAGGGGTTTGGATCTGGTACAAGGGAGTTGCCATGAAGTCGACTGAGATGACTGTCTAAAGCCTAGGATCTCTGCAGCATAAGAGGGCAGGAATTATGAGGACCTTAAATCTCAACTAGCCTTGTAAGGTAGGGCTTGCAACAAACCATCTCAGAGAAAAATAAAAAGCTGACAAGGAATGGAAAAATGACCTGTTAGCCAAGTAAGTTGGACATGGCCAATAAAGTCTAGGAATACAGTGAAAACCAGCATGAGTCCCACTAAGTTATCTTTGCTGATCATGGTTGAAAAGCAGCAGAAAACTTTTCCAGACACTTGAATAGGAAAAGCAAGGTTAAATAAGTGGGGAATGATGCAATGAGGATAAGGGAGAGGTTTAAAGTATTGGCTAAAGGACTGTGGAAGGAAAGCCAAGAGTGAGATTTAGGATATGGAAACAAGGGCTACAGTAGTCGAGACAGAAGCAAGTTAAGAGTTGAAAGCACTTTTATTCCAGGAAATTGCAAAAGTTTCTTTCCTAGTCACAATAGAAAATACCACACTTTCTTGCTCGTCAAATAGCAATGCTCTTTAACAGCTCCCTGAATGGTGGTGTGTTTTGAAAATATACTTGGAGAATATGCAAGTACAGAAATTCATATAAATCAGGAGCAACCACAGGGCCATTGGTCTAAGCATAATCACATGCAAGGATTTAAATCTTGAAGGAACTACTGACTACGATGTGTGTGAGGGGCTGTTTGCTGCAGTACTATGTGGCAAACAGGAACAAATTATGAATGTTAAGAACATGTATGTGAAAGCTAAAGCAGAAAGGAGCCAGGTGGAGGGAAGATCACAGCTGTCAATGTTGGGAGAGGAAGTTACGGATACCGAAAAGGTTCCTCAGATGTAGCAGACAGAAATTTAGCAAAGCAAGAAATGCTTGTGGCATTGTAAGTTGTTTCATGCTTCCCTTTTGCATCTGCCTCTGTCCACTTTCAGCTTTCCTTGCGAGACTAGGATTACTGAGGGGCATCAGGATTCCTAGGAGAGATTGCTGCTGGAGGGAAATTCTTCCACGTTTCTCTTCCTGTTCCTTATTTTCTTCCCCTCTTGTCCCTTTTCCTTTTCTGTCGCCACCATTTTGCCCTTAGTTCCTTTTCCCAGATCCCCTGGGGCACCGCCACTGCCTGCGTGCTGGGCTCAAGCTTTTTTTTCCTATTAACAGAGTCAGGACTGTTCCTTGGGAATAGGTGGTGTTAGAAAAACACTGATATTTGTGGGGAAAGGGTGACTGGACAGGAGAAGAAGATAATTTTTCTCTTAGCAGATGGGGAAATAATATTGGTAACAAGCTTATAGATACATTTCGAAAAGTGCTGACGTTGCTGCAGAAGTAGGTTGGCATCAGTAGGTGATGGTACTGATCCTTGCTGAGGAGCTGGTGGGGAAAACAAGCAGAGGGATCAGCTCTGGGTAGGGGGAGAAAGGGGGCTTCTGGCGTTTTCTGCCTCTGTGTGGCTATTTTAGTTATAGTGGAGAAAAAAAATAATCATTTTGCCTTCACTATCTCCCAGCAAAGTTTGTCTCGGCCCTTTCACCCCTTCAGCTTCTTCTTGTAAGGAGTGATTCATGCGTGTGCTTGCATATGGAAATAGATTTGCAAGACTTGCCAAACAACGCACCTCCTAAAAGCGCAGCTGGGTGCTGACACCGCAGTGTTTCCCTCAGTCCAGAAAGTTAAATCCAGAAATAACCTTCCGTCTCTAACAGCTCGATGACTCACGCAGGCTTTGGGGAGGGTGCAGGGATTCCCGTCCCCAGAAAGCCCTGCTGCTGCTGCCAGGGGGCTCAGGGAGAGCTCACTGCCAGGGAAGCAGCTCCTGGCAGAGCCCACTCCAGGAGATGCCATCCAGCCCACCAAGTCAGAGCAAATTGCTTCTGTGGGGACCAAGAGCTTTACACCCAAAGGGGTATAAAAGCAGGCATGCCCTGGCCCAGGCTCCCTGGAGATGTGTGTCTGCAGCTTCCTGACAGGGAATGCGGGGAACGATGTCAGTACTCCTGGTCCTGATTCACCCAGCTTCCCAGCCTCGGTTCCCACTGTGGCTCGGCTGGTGGCTCCTAAATGACATGTTTTCTGTTAAAACCACCAAAAGCCATCATGTGGCTTGTCTGGAACTCAAGGGGTTCATCCTTGTGAACGAGCACCTCTGGGGTGGTCTTCTATAATGATTGAGAATGTGTGCTGTGATATCTACTGGAATCTAATTCCAACCTTCCCCCCCCCATGGCAGAGGGGTTGGAAATACTGAGTTCCAACCCAGGCCATTCTATGATTTTGTGATCTACAGTGATTATTCTATTAAGATATAGATAGCCACTAAGATAAAGATATCCATGCAGTAGTTACAGAATGCACAGTTGCTCTGCACTGCCTGGAATTTCTTGCTGGGCTGGTCTTTGGCATCTTTGCTCCCGTGCCAGTCCAAGAGTATGAAGATTTAAGTAAAACTATCTATGGAAATACTTTACTTTCTCCACTTCCTGTGGATTGTGTTTTTATTATTGTTTTTAAACACAGTTGACCCAACTTCACCTTTGTATGTAGTGCAGCAAAATTACTCCCAGCTCCTCACAGCTTCATCAGGAGTGAGTGTAGCATCAGCACAGGCTCTGCCTCCAAGAAGTTACATAGATAGATGTGTGTGTATATATACATATATGTGTTAGCTAGCACGGGTGTTTTGGGGAGAGAATATGGTCTTTTGTCAGCATTTAGATTGTCTCAGTATCACACAGTTATCGAGGGGCAAGATATAAAAGTGGGACATTGCCATGTCTGCCTTTTTCCCCGCCTTGCTGTGTCCGCATGTGTAATCTGGCTGTTCCTCTGGGTTTCTTCGCTGCCCTTTCCTAGAAAGACTGAGGGACTTCCTAGTCACTCTCTGGGAAAGCTGAAGCACAGAGATGACCCAGTGATAGCTTAAAGCCTCTCAGCCTGTGTGCAATAGCACCAGCACCAAGAGCACCTGCAGCCCCTCCCCGCTGGTGGGAGCAAACCCCACAGCACTGGGTCCAAGGGGACTGGGGCTGGGGGGGATAACTGCAGCTCACTAAGCAGAATTTCTCAGGAATCAGAGCACAGCCCAGCAAACAGCACTCTAGAGCTGGGAAGTGTATGTGTGGGGAACATGATTGTTACTTTTCTTACTGTTGCTGGCCTGGCAGCCTTGTCTGCCCATACTGCACTTCCTTGAGCTGAAGCAGGAGGCCAGAGATGACCCTGTAAGGTGAGGATGTGCTGCAGAGGAGCCAAAGCCAGCAGCCAGGTCAGGAGCTCACCTGCTCGGAGCACACTGCACATATTTACAGAAAACCTGAGCCTTTGGGAGCACATGTGTTATGGCAAAAATATTCTGTGCAGTTCAGCAAATTTTGCCAAAGCGTTCTCAGGAGAAGAGAGCGATACCGTGCAGAGCAGCAGGACAAAGGGATATCTGGGCTACTTAGAGCTGGAAGGGAGTTTTGGGTAATACTATTAACAGTGTAATTTTTTTTTTTTTTAGTGAAGCTTGTGGAGGAATATCTTTGTATCTAATGGAATAACTGTCATTATTTCCTGGCTCTGAAATATTTCCAGTCTCCTGCAGTATCACATGTATCGGAGAGGTCTCAGGGATTGCCTGTTTGCAAGGCCAGTGAAAGGCCAAGGCTCACGGAATGGAAGGAAATAAGAGAGGAATGAGAGAAAGTATGATTTTAATAGCAGAAAATGCATTTTTTCCAAAACTCCTATTTTTTTATAACAAAGATTAATTAAGGATAAAAATCCCTGAAATATACATCATTTGAAAGAGATCAGCTGGGAATGAAGCCTTAGCAAAATTGTCAAAAGACTAAACACAACATTTATCTCTGCAACACAGCTGAGGTGCAACAAAAAATGCGTTCTGCTGAGCACTGAAAATTAAATTAAGTCATGCTTGTGTGAGCATTTGTACATCACTGGAATAAAACCCTGGGGTTTTGCAATTGGCTTGAGTACTAAAGTCTTTGGGATGTCTGTTGCAGGATGGTCACAGGCAGGCTGCTGCTCCATCCGTGGATCACAGTGAATACACCCATAGCGGCCGCCGAGAACTGAGGGATGCAATGCCGTGGAGATCACCATCTCTGGAAGGGTTCAAAAGCTGCGTGGGTGTGGTTTAGGGGTGAACATGGTGATGCTGGGTTAGTGGTTAAACTCAATGACCTTAGAGGTTTTTTCCAACCTTAATAATTCCTGCTGGTCACTCAGGCTTCCAGGCTGTTGGTGAGGACCTTGTCCTCCTCAAAAGCTGCCACCATCCCTAGTGATGTGCAGGGTGGTTGGTGGCTCCCTGATGCCTTCCACAGCCTTCTGCTGGAGCTGCAGTTCCACAGAGTGTAGCTCAGAACAACAAAGGCTTGCAAGGTACATCCTTCAAGGGGATCCTTATGGAACATTCACTGAACTGAGTTGCACCTCCTGGGGAAAAGGAACTGTTAATTCCTTTCTCCTTTTCCTTTTTTCATGACAGGCAAGCCATTCGAACAATCAGCAAAAGCACTCAAGAGAGGCCAGATTATTTATGGCCACCCCCTTGCCCCGCTGCACAGCGAGCAGCAGCACAGCCCTGGTGAGGGGAGCTGGCAGTGCCATCACCCCCTGCCACGCGAGGTTCGGAGCATCCGGGCCTGTGCGTCCCTACGTTTAAGCGAAACTGGTTGCCATGGTGACAGCGGGGCTTACTAAATATGGCCTGTGATGCCCAAAATCTCGTGGGTGGTAACAGCGGAGGTGTGCTCAGAGACCCTGCCGACGCCAGAAACCTGCTGGTGGGGCTCACCAGAGGGGAAAGTGCACTGGTGAGTGAACGAAGCCCCTGCTCCGGTGGTGGTGTTAATTATGGATTGCTGATTTTTGTCTTCCGCAGTGCCCCAGCTGCTCCCCAGATTGTGCACACTGGCTCAGGGACCCTGCGCTGCAGCTGATAAGAGGCTGCAGTAGATTTATCTTACAAGTGCAGGGGGCACTTGCAGCCTTTTCACTCCTTGACGTGGCAGGGTCCCTTGCTTAAAGCGACGTAGCTATTCCCATGCTTATCTGTACAGGGCTGCATGGAGGGAGGGCGAGATTACACCTGATACAATTATCAGTCTTGTAATTACATGCAGCAGCCCCAGACACCCTCTTGGGTTTACTGTACTAATCTAGTAAGACTCAGGCATGGGAGTATTACAGGCTGAGGAAAACTGTGTTTGCCAGACCTTTTCCTGCAGCTTTCAGTGAGAGCTGGGGTGTGAAATGGAGCAATGTGTGTGAAGCTGGAGGACTGGCTGTGCGTGTGTCCATCCGGCTCTGCTCGGCGGTGTCCCACTGAGGAGAGGCAGGAGGTTCACACGCTTGCGTCCCTATGATGCTCGTCCCTCCGAGGCGCGGGGGTGGCGTTTGCTCGCAGGAGGTGGGAGTTTTCTGTGCTGTCTGCCCATCTGCACAGCTTTCACACTGAGCTGGGGGTTGGTGGAGCAGTAGGACGTGAGTCCACAGTGCTCCCAGCTCCCTGCGACAGCCTGGGCAGCTTCCGGGCTCCCCTCCCAACGGATTTCAGTGCAAGGCTCCCCACAGTGTGGGGCAGGATACAGGGGTCCAGCCTCCACTGATGAAAAGCTCCCCTCAGGTTTTGGAGCCAGCAAGGCAGCCCAGCAAGAGCCACACACTCATCTCTGCAAGCTGTGTGAGATGCACGTGGGATGAGATGGAGCTGGAGCGTATAGGGAAGAGGTGCAAGGTCAGGACCCTCCTATGCCTTTGTGGCATGCAAAGGAGGAGAAGGGAATACATCAGAGGTTACATCTCCTGCTTGAGCTGTCTCCCAGAGCTGCCCAGCTTCTTGGAGCAGCCAAAACCTTTCTAAGACAGACTTCCTGAAAAATGACAAATAGGTCGTTCTCGAGGTATGAGGCATTGGGAGAAAAAGGGCAAGGAGTGAGAAATACGATGCCACAAAACTTCCAGAAGCCATTGTAGCTGATAAATAAACCTAGAAGCAAAGGCAGAGAGGGAGGGAAAAAGACTGAAAGGCAGCCTTGCAATGGACAGCTGCTTGCTAGAAAAGCAGAGAGAGGAAAGGGAGGCCAGGCACACCAGTTTTGCAGATGAAAAACACGTATGCATAAAGAGAGATCAGCAACAGAATTACTGAGGTGGTATAAAGGCCATCGGGGGCATCCACGCTCGGCAGGTGCCCCAGTACAGGACTGGTGGCTTCTGTGCTGGGTCTGGTCTCCAGGTTGGTCCAAGGCACTTGGCCAGGTGTGTGGGGCACATGTGGCTGGAGCTGAGCTGTAGCTGGTAGCATCCAAGGGGGCAGAGAAGAATTTGGTGAGAATCAGGGAGGGAGCCTGGAGGATGGGAATCACACATCACCCTCATTTCAATTTCACAATGGAGGCGAGGAGGTGTCTTTTGGAGGTTGGAGGTGGTTGTACTTCTTAAATACTGAGTGAAATGTGAAAAATAAAATTGTTCCTGGTCCTACACCCTCGGAATGATTTATGTTGGTATTTAATCCCGCTTGTGTTTCCCTACCCACCATGTTCTGGTTTTTCTCTGCACTTTTGGGAAAGCAGTGGGAAAGCAGCACGCTGCTAATTACAACCCAGGGCTGTTTGGACACAGAGGAGGGAGGCGAAGAGAAATAAATAAATAAATGAAAAGTCCCGTCATCATCCACGAATATGGGTCCCACTCTTTGCAAAGCCCACAATGTATTCCAGGGAGATTGCAAGTTACTGGTAGCAGTTTGTCAGAGTCTGGCTGGCTCAGGGTGGGACTGGTGGCAACATTTGGTCTCCATCATTTGCACTGCTGAGAAGATAAAATGTGTCAGTGTCAAGGGTCTTGTTTGGGGACATCTGCAGGGCCAGGGTGATGCATCTGCCCCAGCCCTGCAGGGGCAGGAGGTTTCGGGGCTGTTGCTGGTTGCAGGGTGGGACAGGTGGCTGCTGCTGTGATGCCCAGGGAAGCACTGTGTGCTGCACACTGCGTGTGCTGGCAGGGATGTTTGCTTTTATGGCAAGCATATCTCCAGAGCTTATGTTTAAACTCCCAGGCTCTTTGCATCCATGTGCTGTTGGACTGCACAGTTGTATCCTTCATTAAAAACAAATGTGAAGGCACCTGCACTGCCTCTGGGCAAAGACTCAAGCCTTGAAAACAGGAGCATGAGGAGTGAGGGAGGGAGCAGTGGTGGACACGTGCATTCCCAGGATGCTCCTTTTGCTTCCTCCCCACAAACTCGTGGTGTCTTGGCTGGTGGGGCTGGCAAGAGGGAGCTATCAGTGGATGCAGGTAGAGGCTGCTGCTGCCCACATGGTTCCCACTGCCAGTCAATTAATAAAGCTTTCTGGCACCTTATCAGATCCACAATTCAGTCAGTTTGGGCTCCCTGCGGCAAGTCATCCGTGACTGTTTTTACTCACTTTTCTTTCTGGCTGCAGGTCGTTCAGCAGGCTGCCTCAGCCCAGTGAAAAATCAGGCAAACAGTTCTCAAAATGGGGGTGGACGAGTGTTTCCCCTGCTCGATGCTCTGCCTTGCAAGTTTGGCTGAGCTGTCTGCATCACCTCCTTGAGCCCATCACCTTGGCATGGTTCAGAGCAGTTGTGCAGTGGCCAGCTGCCAGCAGAGTTTTTCCTCATTGGGTGGGGTTCTTTTGCTTTGTTTCAGGTTTGTGGGGGGATTAGGGGGCTTTTGGTTGATTTGCACAAGGTCACATTGGCACAAGTGGCTGGTGGATGAGGGGAGAACACGCATTCCTGAGGCACTTTCTATTGGACAGCATCTGCTCCCTTCCCTCTATCAGGGAGCACAGCACTCACAAGGGTTCTGGGGATAATGGAGCTTTTTCCACACACACTTCCCCCATTCCTGGTAGCTCTTGTAGAAACAGTCCATTTCTTTGGCAAGGAACTGTGCAAAAGCTATGCTCCTTAGGGCTGTGCTGGTGATGCCCATTTTTATTTCTGCCTCCATGCCAGCTCCAGAGGCAGCCTGGGAGCTGGTACCTGGCTGCTCCCAGTGCCTCTAATGCCCTCTGAGACCTGATGGCTCCTAAAAGCTGTATAAGCTGATCTGCATAGGGATTGGTCTGATCTCAGAAGTTTTCACCACAGTTCGTGTTTTAGTAATCACCAGGGACTTCCTGGCACACTGGTGCATGGAGATGCCCCTTCCTATCAACAGTCTCTAAGTTTTCCCTGGCTGTATTTTCCTGCAGGAAACATAGAGGAGATGTGATGCCTGCCAGCCCATAGCCCTAAGGCATCTTTCCCATCCATCTGCGTGGGAAGGGAAACCCGCTGCCCTCAGTTCATCTGTTTGTTTTGTAAGAGCAGCGTCCCCACCTCTGCTCTGTCCCAGTGCCAGCCTCTCCATGCCGCAGCCCCCGGTGCGGTGCCAGTGGAGCTGCACAAGAGCCCTCCTGGTGACGGTGGTGCTGCTGCCCCGACAGCCCGAAGTGAAGCCAAAAGTGAAGTTTATCACTGTCATGCAATGAATGAAATATGAAGAGAGAAAAAAACCCCTCATCATGCTTTTGAAAATTGAGGTATTTCTCTTTTTTTAATCTTCAGAAGACAGAGCGCTGGGAAGTATTAGATCATTGCTCCTCCATCAGCCTTTGCCTTTTCAGAGAAGAAAGTTGGAGGAGAGAAATGGAAGTCAGTATTAGTGTTTTTCAATGGAAGAGCAAAGAGTCCAAATCCCTCCAACCTTTGCCATGTACAGTTATTCTTTCCACATGGTAAAATCTTGGAGGAATGAAACTAACAACGCTTATGATCATTAATGTTGTTACTAATTATTTGTCTTCCATTAGGTATTAAAAATGTGCTCAAGGCTCACCCTTCTGCAGTGTCTGACACAAAAAAATGCCACTTTTTGCTTTCCAGGCCCTGCTTTTTCCCGTCGGAGTTGCCCTCACCTCAGCTGCGCCACTACAGGACCTGGTTTGCAGAGTTTCCATGCAGTCATGTGCACTGCAAACCCCAACATCTCTTCTCCCCTCTCGTCCTCATCCTCCTGTCACTTCTGGTCCCACAGGTTTCAACATGCGGGACAGACAATGCACACATCCAGAAGTGTGATCTGAGAATTTCCAATCAGTTAAATAATCGTTCGTTTACCTTCAAAAGCAAATTAAGGTGATTTAAAATGAAACAAACATGCCTTGAAACCGGCAGGTTTATATTCTGGGGCATATGAAGAAACTCAGGGATTTAGTTAACTTGCATGGAAAAAAAAAACAAAAACCAAAGGGAAAAAAACCCCTGCTGCAAGCAGTATTAGCTGCCAAAGCCATAACTGTGCAAAGCTGGAAATCCCTTGCTCAGCTGAACCTAGCACACTGGTATAGCATCTTAAGTGAATTAGCTGGCATTGGAAAGCTAGCATTTCTTATAAATAATAAACCAAACATTTTTTTCAAGTCATCCTGACAGTTTTCTTGGAAATCTGAAAATACAATACTTATGTTAACCAGCTGTGTCATCTGGATCAGCGTTTTAGTTTTTCAGTGGGAATTATAAAAGGTAACATCTGTAAAGCAGCACAATTCACATAGATTATGAAATACTGCCTCTAATGCAGAAATACATCAGCTATGAAGTGATAATTTAAAAATCATTATCCCTGTAATTTATTAATATGTTCACATTACATAGTAATTTATGCTGTTATTTTGCCACTTTTCTTCTTGTTGTTTGGCTTTTATTTTTATGTGTTAGTCTTCTATGCATTGGCAGGCTGCTCAGCTGCCTGCCCAAAAGCTGGGACACTCGTGTGTGCTGTGGGTGGGACTCCCTGGTCAGTGCTTTGGGATGATCCCTGTTGCTCCCGTAGGCTTGGGTGTATTCATAAATGTTAAGATCAGACCGAAAAAGGAGGCAAGGCACTGAGACCATTGTGTTTACTGAAGGAAAGCTCTTTGGTTATCTTGTTCTTCCAAGTGTTTTTAGGCTGCAAGGAGAAAGGCTCTTTTGCTAGCATGACTTTTCTCAAGGGAGATCTTTCTGCTTCTACCACCCAGACCCTTGGTACCCTCAGATCCCTCTGCAGTTGCTGGGGCTTTCAAATTTTGCCACATTGGGTAGTGACAAACTGCCCTAAACCCCTTCTTGTCTGAGACTTAAAAAACCCAGAGAAGGGCCCCTGTGTTGAACGCTGCTGGTGGTTTATTTCCCCTTCTCTGTCTGGTAGGAGAGCTGTTCTCCAGGACATGCCCCATCGTGAGTAACTCCAAAACCCCATCTCTCATGTCTGTGTGTCTCAAACCTCAGATAACAGGACTGGAGAAGCAGGCACAGAAGGAAAATGTCGAAAAGGCCCACAGTGAGGCTCAGTCGGGCACTCTGATCTCTTGTCTTCTCATCAAGAGCAGTCCCATGGCTAGATAAAGAAGTCCCAGGGTGATAAGTAAGTGACTGTGGTTTCCAGAGCCTGGCTAGGAGAACTGGTGAGGTTCAGGCACTGAGATCCCTTTTAAATCTTGAGATTGGAAAACGGCCATGGAAAGGGAGGCCCCAGAACAAAGCATCAGGGTGAGCAAAGCATGAGGGTTATCCTGTGCAGGGTGGTGACGATAGCTGTTAGTAACCATGGAAGATTTAAATTTAATTCCATACCCACGTACATTGTCACCACTCAAATTAGAATAGCTATCCCACAGCGACGTGAGAAATCACAGGGCTTTAAAAATACATGGTAATTAAAACTATTAGAAAAATTAAACATTTTTATACCCTCATTTTCCCAGTTCCCCAGTGGGATTGTGGTACTGGTAATTTAAGACTGGGGGAGAGGGAGAGGAGAAGAAGATGCACATATCTTGGAAAGTTAATTTGGGTCTGAAGTGAAGGAATCCATCCTGTGCTACAAAAATTATCAGCAGCTGCAGCTGAAGGAAGCAGAAACTGCTCTATCCTACTTGTCATACAATTGTCCATATGGAAACACTTATTTGAGAAGGAGTAATTGGGAGCCTTAATATGAAAATCATTTCAGATTTGCCTCTGAACCAAAAGGTCTTTCTCCTTCAAGATGAAAATTTTGCATTAAATATTAACAAAAGAACGAAAGCAATTTCTGCTGAGCATTCCTGGTGTGCCTGTGAAGCCATCAGGAAAGCGTTCTCAGTGGCCTGCAGTTGTGGGAGGCTGAGTGCCCAGGGCAGGGCACTCCTGGCCTCACAGAAGGCAACTGGACCCAGGCAGGGCTGAGATTGCAGCCACGAAGTCAGCCTGGCTCAAATAATTTGAAAATGAAAAACGAGTTTCCAGAGCACAGAATGAAAGAAAAGCGGTTCCCCTCTTAGGAGGCTTGCAATTAAAACAAAGCATTTTGGGGTTGAGCTGTTTGCTGAAAACCTCTGTGTGCGCATGGTTTTGCACAGGGTCACTGCAGCATTGTCAGGATTCAGTCTTCTCCCTTCCTCCTCCTTCTCCTGCTTTGACAAAGAGGCAATTGTAAATAATTTAAGTTGTAAATTGTCCAAGTCAGTGGCTACCCTTTTAAGATAAAGAGTCTTTAAGTGCACTAATGTAATTTGTACAGTAGTTTGAAGTTCAGGATTACAGATGCCAGGTAAGGTTTTATTTTAGGGTGTTTCTGGCCAGAGTAGCCTGGTTATTGGAGAAAGTTTTTAAAAAGCGTATTTCCATCTCTGCCTAGTTTTAGGAATGGCTGGATCTAGATTCAGTCCATCTTCCTCTCCACATGCTCTTTGGCTATAAAAGCCTCTCTGTGCACGGGTGTTGCCCTGGCTCACGGGTGCTGGAACACTGCCCTAGATGGTCCCACCACCTTCCCACCTTCCCCTTCTGCCCTTAAACGCAAGCATTGCAAGAGAGGACGATGAGCTCCAAAAAAAATGAAGATAAGGGCAAAAAATCCAAGCACGCCGTCTGTCTAATGCCTGGCACAGAGCCAGGCTTCCATGCATTTAGAGCAAAGGATACAAGCAAGTCTTTATTTATTGATTGAGAAACGGTGCAGTGTTTCTCCGACTTGCTATCGGTTTCCAAATCTGATTTAAATAAACTCTTCCAGTGCATAAATCCAGGCAAAATGTCATTCACCATATGTTTATTACTAAAACTTGGCGCTTGCTTGCATCAAAGTAGTTTTCACATGCAGGCTGTTTGTTACAAAACCTCAGTGAGGCAGGTATAATTAGCACTAGCGCTTGAGGGGGAAAACTGGGGCTGAGAGCAGAGAAAATAATTTCCTTGCTGCTGCAGAGGGAGTCGGTGTGGGGATTTGGATTAGAAACAGCCTTTCCTACGTTCTCATTTTCTTCATGCAGATGACTAGATTTGCATCTTTTATTAATTTATAAAAATTGGACGAATTTTACCTTGCTCATTTCTTAAAGAAAGGGCTTAAAAGGCTTGTAAGACTAGCTTAGAAATATCCAAAAATACGGGCTTCCTACCTGAATGGCCATAACCACCTTGCAAGAAAGAGGTGTGATTAGTTGCTGTATGCCATTTTGCATACAATTAATGCTTATCAACTGGAACACAAAACGCTCTCTGAATACATCATTTATATGAGCTTTATAAATGATCCACTCTCATAAAGCTGGCATAACTCATTCTGATGAAGCCACGCAAAGAGCCTCACAGAAATAAGTAGCTAAAGCAAGATAATTTTGTATTAAACTCCTCCAACCCTTTACATACCACCACTAGGATTATTATCAAGTGCTCAGAGATGCTGGAGTTTCAAATTAAGTTTGAGAGCTGTAAGGAGGCAAAAATTACAAATATTTTTCCTTTCTTTTCACTTTAGTGTTCATATGTGAGCAAACAAAATTATAGCCTGATTTTTGATATTTTCTTGTCTGCAGAACAGACCTATGAAAAGATTAAATTCATGTCCAGGTATCCCCTTCTAGGTAAATTCCTAACAAATATGAATCCTAACCCTAACTGTCTGGAGGCACTTGACCAAGTTATAAAATAAGAAAATGTTATCCTGCTGCACAAATTGTAGCTGTCCTTCAGCATGTGTTCAGGGAATTAGAGCTCCTGGTTTGAGGTTTCAAAACAGGCACCTGTGTGGTGCAATGCCTACCTTGCAATATACTTTGTCTTTCAGAGTTCCCATCGTGTATTGGCTGCTCCTGTTGAATCTAGTGGGGTGGCTCCTTGGATCATGCTCAGATGGAGGAAAGGTATTGCAGGCCAGGGTTAATTGGTACCAATTGCAAGTGCAGAAGGATGGTGCAGTTGGTGTGAAACATATGATGTACGTAATGTCACTCAGCCACTTCCACTTTGATACTTCTTAGTGCAGTATCAAAATTAAATTAAGCTAGTTCCCATTCCCAATAAGAACTGGAAGCTGGAAAGTTATCAGTAAATTTAAGGAATATTACACATGATGCCACTGTAATTTGGATGTAAAGCATACTATTTTAAAAGCCCTTATGTTACTATTTCACAAAAGAATTTTTAGTGCATCCAAAGGGCTACTTGTGCCTTTACAGAAAGGACGTTACCTGTCTTGTTTTTGTCATTGTGCAAAAAAAGAAGAAATAAAAGCTAGATAAATTATATTCTCATAAGGTTTGTTTCCCTCCTTTTGCATATGTCCTCTGGGGAATTTTCTGCAGCCTAGAAATGAACCTGCTGGTAGGGCTGAAAACCAAGCAGCATGTCAGGCTTACGTGGCAAATGGCTCTGATACTTTTAGGCTCAGCCAAGACTGGTTTCCACACAGCACCTGCTGGGCTCAGTTATCTTTGCTTTTGGCGGACACTGCGATCACATGGGGAAGAGCCTGGAGCCAGCCCATGAAGTGCAGGGTGTTTGCCCCGAATATCCCAGCAGACGGGAAGGCGGGCACAGAGCGCAGGTTATGTCTGGGTGTGCAGCTGGGCTCTCCTGGCGGGCAGACACGCTGGCCGGGCTGGTGGTGCCTCTCTGATACACTGCAGGGGCAGCTGAGGTTGTTCATCAACCCCATTTCCTTCCTTACTGCTGTTTTGTTTTGTTATCAGGGCTTTTTTTTCCTTTGAGGTATTGGAAGTGGCAAAGCTTTCGCTGGTACATTAGTGCTGCTTCGGGTGAGTGGTTAGCAGGTTAGAAAGAACCAAGTGCAGGGGAAGCACCTGGAGTGCAGGTTGTGCTGTCAGCACAAAGGCAGGTAACGGAAGAACAGAGGGAAAAGATCATTAACCACCTTCCTCTGCGTCGGGCTCGAGGGGTGGGGGGAAAGGGCAGCTCCTGCTTCCCCTGCGCAGCCGCCTCCGGCTGAGCTGCCTTGGCATCTTCAGCAGGAGCAGCCTGTGGAGGGCACAGCTCCTGCGGGTTTGCAGGGCAGTTTGTACCCTCCTACCCATATCTGTGGCACAGGACCCTGCCACCACCCTTCATCACTATCCCCAGGTGCAGCAAGGATGGGGAAGTGGGAAAGAGAGAAAACGCAGAAAACGCCAAAATGTTGACAGAGGTATCAGTTTAAATATTGTATCTTTTAGAATCACTTTAAACATCACAGCTCGGGAATGAACCATAGCCTAAAACCCTGATCCAGAAAACAATTATCTCCCCACATCAGCCCACTGGAACTATTACAGAAGATGGGTTGATTTCAGAACGGCACTCTATGGAAATTATACTTTTATGCAGTCTCAAAGGGAAGGAATCAAAAGATGTGGAGAATGTTTTTTTTGAAGTGCATCTTGTGATAAGAACTGGAAATTTTGGAGCAAGGCAATTGATTTTTCTTGAGAAATTGGTTACTATTTTGGTAGAGAAAACTGAAATCGAGGTGAGGATGCCAGATTCTGCCAGCATGGATGAGGCTGCAGCATGTCCTCTCTTGGATGTCTTTCTTTTCCTGACTGCTGTCAGCATGGCTGAGATGATGGGTCATCTTCACTTGGGCTTTGGCTGGGTATTTTCACTTCTTGGACGTTCTGTTCTGGTTATTCATCAAGATACAGGGAGGGGGAGGAGTTAAGTAAATCCTGCCACCTTAGGACAACATTTCCCTAAGCAACAAAGTTGTTTAGAAAGAAAAATAAAATAAGCCCATGTTAGATGATGCACTGAAATGCAAATAGCTGTTGACTCAAATGTGCAGGGATGAAATAACAAATTTTTACATCAGCAGGGTCAAAAAAAAGAAGGTTGCAAACAAAAGAGAAACAGGGTTGGGCGGGGCAGGGCAAAGGCCTTGGAAATGGTCAGAGAAGGTGTAATGCTCCCCCCTCCCCCCAGGTAAGCAATGCTGGAAAAATGGTAACAATAGATGAGGAGAAGGCTAAGGTACTCAAGAACTTTTTGCCTCAGTCTTCAATGGCAGCCTCTCTTCCCCCACCTCTCAAGTGGATGGACAGCAGGATGGGGACTGGGGAGCAAAGTCCCTCCCATGGTAAGTAAAGATCTGGCTCATGACAATCTGAGGAACCTGAATGTACTTAAGTCTGTGGGATCCGATGAGATGCATCCCACAGTCCTGAGGGAATTGGCTGATGTAGTTGCCAAGTCACTCTCCATGACATTTGAAAAGTCATGGCTGTCAGGGGAAGTCCCAGGTGACTGGAAAAAGGGAAACATTGTACCCATCTTCAAAAAGGGTAGAAAAGAGGACCCCAGGAACTACTGACCTGTCAGCTTTACATCTGTGCCTGGGAAGGTCATGGAACGGATCCTTTTAGAAGGTATGCTAAGCACATGGAAAACAGGGAGGTGATTTGGGACAGCCAGCACAACTTCACCAAGGGAAAGTCCTGCCTGACCAGGCCAGTGGCCTTCTATGGAGTGACTGCATCAGTGGACAAGGGAAGGGTGGCAGATGCCATTTATTTGGACTTCTGTAGAGCCTTTGACATGGTTCCCCACAACATCCTTCTCTCTAAATTGGAGAGAGAAGGATTTGATGTGTGGACTGTTAGATGGATATGAATGTGGTTGGGTGGTCACACCCAGAGGGTAGTGGTCAATGGCTCTGAGTGGTCAGTGGATGTCAGTGTCAGGTGTCCGTACTGGGACCAGTGTTATTTAATATCTTCATTAATGGCATAGACAGGGGGATTGAGCGCACCCTCAGCATATCTGTCATGCAGATGACAGCAAGCTGAGTGGTGCTGCTGCCACACCTGAAGGGTGGGATGCCATCCAGAGAGACCTGGACAAGCTGGAGGAGTGGGCCCATGGGAATCTCATGAGGTTTAACAAGGCCACGTGCAAGGTGCTGCACCTGGGTCAGGGCAACCTCGGGTATCAACACAGGCTGGGGATGAACAAATCAAGAGCAGCCCTGCTGAGAAGGACTTGGGGGTGCTGGTGGGCGAGAGGCTGGACAGATCACAAGATGGAGAGGGTCTGTTTACAGGAGCCTGTAGTGACAGGACAAGGGCAAATGGATTCAAACTAGAAGAGAGTAGGTTTAGATTAGGTATAAGAAAAAAGTTCTTTACTGGGAGCGTGGTGGGGCACTGGAACAGGCTGCCCAGAGAAGCTGTGGATGCCCCATCCCTGGAGATGTTCAAGCCAGGCTGGATGGAGCTCTGAGCAACCTTGTCTAGTGAAAGGTGTCCCTGCCCATAGCAAAGGGGTTGGAACTAGGTGATCTTTAAGGTCCCTGTCAACCCAAACCGTTCTATGATTCTATGAAAATAAGGCTTCACAACAGCCCTGAAGTAGGCAGATATGAATGGGCATGATGGCAAACTGAATGGGGTTAATTAGGAAGGTAATTTTGTAGACAATTACATTATTTGTTTGAAATGCTGGATACACGCATTTAAGCTTATTTCAGTTGCCATAACAACCTGATACAAGCATCATATAATCTTTTATCACATTATCTTGGATATGATTACATTATTTTACAACTTTGGTTGCTAGGAGAACACAGTACCTTCCTGCATGCTCCAAACAATTTTCACTTTGCAGAGACATCAGCTTCTGGCAGCCGGCCTCTGAGATATCTTATAGAATCATTAGCAAGGCAAGAAACTGAGTTATACATGTAGGTGTGAGTTGCACTGGGAAAACTCTCTGCGAGAGGATGGATGGGATTTTCTCCTGCCACAGGGCTGGCAGAGGAGGCTCTTTTTGAAGAGCTGGGAACCAAGGAGGCAGAAGTCTGGGGGGCAGCCTTGGAGGGAGCTTCATTTGAGAGTTAGCTTAAGTTGATGAGCTTCCTGTGCTCTTGTTTTGATGAGTTTGTATTATAGAGTACAAGTTGCATTTCATTCTATCAGTTTTCTTTAATGAAAAGGCCAATAAATGTGTAGTTATACCTCCCCAGTTGCTTCTGACACGAGAGCATAAGCCAGCTCCCTACCAGCAACGCTTCTCTACCTTTGATATCTCTGGAGGTTTTAATGCTTTGCAGATTCTGGAGTTTTCTGCCTTATTAGGTCCGTGAGTGGATGGTGGTTACAAGCAGTAGTATGGAGGTCTGAAATGAATAAGAACATGAGAAGAACACTGAAATATTTTTAAAATGTATTTAAAAGCCAGGGGTGTTAGCAGGAGGAGGACTTTTATGTTCTTGTCCCTTTTAGATTTATTTATGATTACAGATGCTCTCTGGGAAGACTTTGTTCTTAAACCACACTTAATAGCAAGAAAGGGAAGAAAATAAGTTGGGATTTCTTTTTCTCCTTTGATTTCCTTCCATCCTGTGCCTTAAATTGAGACTGCAATTAAAACGAAACCCCAGCTGCCCAAGAAACAAAACAGAAAATCACAGGGCAACCTAAATATCAGCCTCATCTTGTTTTCCTTTAGCCTTCTGCTTTGAGAGTTACAGCAGCTGAGCAATACAGACAGCAGTGTGAAGACAGGGATTTGCATAACAGCACGCATGTCTTACAAGGAAAACATGGAAACAACATGTTCACTGGTCCTTGTGATGGCTGCATCTCCCAGAGGTGAGGAGGGGCAGAGATTATGGACACGGAGCTGCAGGGAGAAGGGTTTGATCTCCCAGACCACGGTGTGCTTGACAAAGCTGCCAAACTAACATGTCTCAGCAGCACCGGACCCTCCTCCCTCTGCACGGAAATGTCAGGCTTTGGCACCTGCAGGGTACCTTGCTGCTTTGGAATGACAGCATGGCTCTCCAAAGTGTCACCAATGACCCAGTCCGCAGTTAACAGTGTGGCTTTGTGGGTTTCTAACACTATTCTTAAAGTTCCTGTGGGCTGCTGCAGCCTACAAGCCAAGGATCATTTCTGCTTTGCAAGACTCAAAGGAGAGGAAGGGAAAAAAAGCTGGGAAGGGAAAGCTATGGTTTCATTATTCCATGCTAGCAGGATAACAGAATACATTTCCTTTATTACTAAAATGTGTCATTTGAGAAAAGATCCTGCTGTCTGATCAAGCTCTCCATTAGTTATTTTTGCATGTGCATGCACAAATCCAGCAGCTAAGCCTAGAGCACTTCTGTATATTGGAAACCAGAAAATGCTGCAGGGTGTTTCTAAAGAATAGCAATTTGGAGGTTGTGGGTGGTTTGTGGGTGTAATCAAAAAGGCTGCATACTGAGGCATCTGAATTAGACTCCTCTTTAGACTGCTTACAGCCTCTATCAAGATTGTTAAGAACCTCATTCTGCCACTCTTACCCTCACCTAGTAGAATATTCTCCTGTGAGCAATTTTATTTGAGTACCACCCATTGTACGAAGGGGCCTAACGCAGAAGCTGAGCTCCAGTGTGGCTGAACGCAAGTGGAAAAACACTGAGCTTTACCATACATACCGCTGCTCCCCATATTTTAGCAACTGCTGAAAGCTGAGATCAGCTGGTGAGCAAACCGTGGTGCACTGGTGACACACTGTGTGTGTCACCCCTCCATGGTTCTCAGCAGCCTGGAGGCTGCAAGGCCACCACGGTCAGCATCAACAGAGGGCGAAAACCATGCGGTTGCTTTCTGCTCTTCTGACTCGTGTTACCCCCAGCCCACCATGCCACAGCACTGGCTCAATGTCCTGCTGCCCATGCAGGCTTTTCCCCACTCCCGCCCATGCTGATCTGCCACAGCCACCACCATTTCAAGATCCCTGGTAGCTCTTATCTTCCTGGCTGATTTTTGTTGTTGTTGTTTTATTTTGGGTGTTTTCTTGGTTGTGTTGGAGAGATTGTTTTGCGCAAGTCGCCTCCTCTTCCCCCTGAGGATCCTTGTTGTTGCTTGGCTTGAAGGGACCCCGCGGAATGTCACCTGAGTATCTTGCACCTCGGGGAGGCTCGTGCCCTGTGGGCAGCCAGCCCACCACACAGGCAGCTGACTCCAGCCTTGCCTGATCTGGTTGATCAGTTACTGTGGAAGCAAAAAAGCCCAGTCTTTAGGCTTTCTGCAGCTAAAGTTTCTCCTGGCTTTTACCTGCAGTAACAGCACGCTTTTTGGCTTGTGCACTGCTGCTACGGATCAGGGCTGGAGCGGCACAGGAGCCAGCTCAGCCCAAACCCTGAGTGCAAGAGCACGCCTAGCAAGTTCCCCTGGTCATTTATAGCCCTGATTTTGCTAATGGAAAGTTAATCATTGGTTTAAAACTGTGCAAAAACGTTAAGGGAAAAAATCACAAGATCACAGGAAGAACTCTAATGTGTTTCCTAGTACGTCCCTTTCATTTGCCTCCACAGATCGGAGTTCTAAATACCTCGGGGAGAAGTGTGTCTGAGCATTTCAACACCTGGCAAATATTAACTACCTCAGAGCAGGCTCACACAAGCGGGTTTGGGGGATGCTGAGGTCTGTGGAAATAGTCACTTTCAAATTCTGCCCTTCATTTCAGTATTTTTGTGAACAACCATCACAGGACAAAGTAAAGCCACAAAAGCACTCACAGTATTCAAAGATCCTCCAGTGCTTAACAAATATTACTTCAGTAAGATTTTTGATACCCTTCCAAGGTAATTATGGAATTGTTATCCCTTCCTGCTTTTAGAAATAGAGAAGTTAGATATTCTCAGAGAGTAATGCAAAGTGAAGCTCAGTAAAACCGACTTGTGATATCCTGATAGTTCTTTGCAGATCCTCTCACTGCTGCCCAGCACTCCTGACCTGTGGTGCAAAGGGGACCACCTGTGTCCTCTAGCTAAGAAAGATAAAGACCCTGCTAGATGAGCTCTTTTTTTGTAAAAAGAGGTTGGGGGGAGAGAGAGGAAGTCGGTGTTCAACAGTGCTGAACAATTTTCTTCCTGAAATCTACTTTTCCTGCTTAGAAGTGGTATTGAATTGACTGCCCATTGGAAGCAAACAGTAACATGAAGAGCAACCCGTGTGTGAGGAAGTTGAACAGGTAGGATTTCATATAGGTATGCTCTTTCTTATTTCCTAACATTCACTGCTGTCCTTCCCAGGGAATAGTGGATAGTAGGCTGGATGGACTTCATCAATATGTATCAATTTTAGTGACCTATTTGGTGAAAGGAAATATGAAAGCAAATCTGCAAAGTCTTGAAATGTCCTTCTTGGTGGACCAGGGGGACTAGCCCTGTGAACCACACCTGATAATGTACTTCTCCATCAATAAAAAGCAAAGTCTCTTTGCACCCTCTTTTTTTTCCGTGCAATGTTTTTCTGAAACAGGAATGATATACAGCTGGTTAAAAATGCATATGGCAGACAGAAAAATAAAATTCTGCTGTTTATGCAGAACAAGCAAGTGGAGAATGTGGAAGTGCTTACATGCCTGTTGGTAATTTTTTTGCATGAGGTTAGGGGGTTTTTTGGATGTTTTTTAGAGAATATAGTCTGGCCACCCATAGAGAACAAACTTGAGCCGTGGTGGACGGGCGTGTTTGCCTGGCAGCAATGCAGCTGTGCTCTTTACGGAGCAGCATCCCGTAGAAATACAGCCCACAAAGCAAAACAGGCTGGCCTTTTTCTTCCCTCGGATTTGAACCACTTGAACAAGTTAGAGGGGGAAAACTACGGAAAGAAGAAAGTGCACCCGAGACAGGATATTGCACACCTGGATCCATGGGTTGGCAGACATCCCAGACTCTGGGTGGTGGTGCTCCTGCCCACAGCATTTTTGTAGTCATATCCCTGCCCACAGCTCCCCTCAGTGCATGTCCAGTGAGATGTTTGTCAGGGAAATGGCACAGCTGTGTTGGCCTTGACAGCTGTCCCTCCCTCAAGCAACCAGTTTTCTCTCTGCAGCAACGTGCATGGTGGAAGGGTGGCTTTGGCATGTTTGCATTTTAGCTTGCTTGCTTTACTGATTTAGTATAAATTACAATGATTTCTAGCAAACCTGAATGCTTATAAAATTAATGAGGCAAGAGAAGAGCACTATAGGTAAATGCCAGGGAGCAACCTGTACTTCTGTCTTTTATAGTTGTATTTTTCACTGCATTACGAAAGCTCCCATTGAGGTACAAATTTCTCCATGCCGTAAAAGTTTTAAGGCTCTAATAAAAATAAGATTGAATACAATGGCC
The DNA here is from genome assembly GCA_013397755.1 of Cnemophilus loriae. Lineage (NCBI taxonomy): Eukaryota > Metazoa > Chordata > Aves > Passeriformes > Corvidae > Cnemophilus > Cnemophilus loriae. Next base: position 126,229 of record VZTF01008266.1, on the reverse strand, counting down.
AAGAACTAGACACTTAAACAACATTTAAACACACTGAAACCAGGCACCGACTCACGAAAGAGTAATTATCTTCCCTGTACTGCTGTGCTCCGTTCTCTCTGGTGAGTCACACAAGGTGGCATGAGAGCAATCATCTTACTCTCTTGCTGGATTTCGTGGCAGCCTTGCTAGACAGAAGGGGGGATTGATTGATTGTTTCAAAGAAATGATTAATGGGACGCTTGTCTCTGAGAAGGCTTTATTTGCTGCATCGGCCACTGTCACCGCTCTGGTCAGTGGCGACTGTCCCAGAGCACGGTGATGTGGCGGGGTGTGGGCACACAGGCCACTGCCTGTGTCCTAAGCCAGTCAAAGTGGAGCCAATTGCAATTCAGAAACTGTATTAACTTGGGTCCCAGCCCCATACAGCAGTTGGTTTGTTGGCCAGCTGTTTTTCAGTACCACAACCAGCTTCCTTCCATGGTCAGAGGGCTCGTGCCTTAGTGCTCTGTACATCTCTGCAAGTTGCTCCTGGAGAACTTCAGTGTCTTTGTGTGACTCCTCATTTCTGTTGTTCAGGCACCGATGAAGGCAGATGTCTACAGTCCCACCTGCCTGTACAGCACACTGGTAAGTACCTGCTGGTTTATTTCTTTTGGTAGCAGCCCCCTCCTGTAAGGGAGCAGGCTAACCAGCACTGGCTGCGTAACATACTCTTTCCATAGGTCACAAGCTATTATTTCAAGGGAGCTTTTGTCTTAGACCCAAACAGCAAAGCAGTAGATTTTCCCTCACTTGTATGATCAGTACAAAGTCACAATCATGCCTCTAGAAGTAATTTCTCTGACTGACACATGCCAAAATCTACAAGTGGTACAAATGCATGACACCATCTCATACAAAGTCCCTAGGAAGTAGGCAGCCCAGATATGTTAGCCCTGGGTGTGACCAGCCAAGAAGGTACCTCACCATGGGAGAATATTTCCTGGTTTACGACTTTATCTCATGGTTTTTTTCCAGCTGCTGTGGTGGTGGCTGAAGCTACTGTCCCTCACATGCTGTGACTGCCACCTCCAGCATGACAGTGTGGGGGATCAGGTGGGTCCTCTCAAACCTCTTTCCATCCAAAGGAACTGAGAAAAGAGATGCAGCTGGTTGTAACTGAAATACGGTAAGAGGCTACTGATCAGAGAGGGCTGCAGCATCTGGCAGAGATCAGTGGGGAGCACAGCTGTTGTAGGAGAGATCCCAAACTATGTGGATGCCTGAGGTAAAACTCTGGTGGTTTTGGGACTGTGGTATTCAGCCAAGAAATGTGCCTCACTCAAGGCAGCCCTTGATTCTTTTGTTCAGTGTTGGCAAAACAACCTCTTGGATCAAGTAAGGCTTGGGTCTAAAGAAACTTGGTTTGGACAAACTATAGCTGCTATTTCATTACGTCCTCTTGTTGTGACTTTCTAGAGATTTGTGTCTTTTATTTTATGGTAGGGTGTCAGTGTTGTTGTGCAGTTGGTGCACCTACCTCTGAATTTAATTTATTCTCATCTCATAATTGCATCCCAGAGGAAATGATAAGTGTACTGTGGACAAGCACAAGAGTACGTTGCTCTTCCAGGTCTGCCATATGCTCTGGCAAGAAGAGGCCTCTGTGGATGCTCAGCCATTCCCAGAGCCCGAACTGTTCCTCTGATCTGATCACAGTTCCCAGTCCTTCTGCTTGAAGACCCCAGACTGTATTTCCACCCCATGCCAGACAGGTGCTTTAGATTAAGACTAGGTAGTTACACTTCACAGGTGTACGAGCTGCTTAAACAGTGTCAGAGGTTTGTTGCAGACTTTTTACTGACGCCTAACCTGCTGCCTGGATTCAGTCAGCAGATGTTTGCTAGTGTGTGTGGTGGTCCTTGATTCAGGGCCCTTGGATTTAGATAATGACTGGAGAGGTGCAGCTCTTCTAGCGCCTCTGTGTCCAGGTGCCCATCTGAAGCAGAGAACAATTAATTGCTCAGCCAGGGAGGCATTAACTGCTATGTTGTTACAGCTACAGCTGATTAGTTGAGGCTGTAAGCAAACTGTGTCACAGTACCTTCTGCCTCCAAGATGGTTCCTGGTGTCCATGTGGATTGCTGCAGCACAGAAACCTTTCCCATGGCAGAAGATCTGCTGAAAGTACAGGTAAGACAGAAGGGGAATGACTGCCCCTCCAGGCTTGCTGGACTGGCTTTGGCAAGAGGTGTTTAGGCAGCCAGAAGTGGGGTGAGCTGCAATGGAATGAGCTGCAGGGGTGACTGCTGAGCCTCTGTACCACAGCCTAGAGGACATATCTCCCATCTGTTTTATTTTTTTTGAGTCTCGTGGTTTAAAGAAAGATGTGATGCTTCAGGTACTGAGGTTTGGGGGCCTCCATGCTGTTAGAAAGTTGTGCTCTCTTATGGAGGCATCAGATTTACCTTGGAGGGACAGCAGCATACAGGGCTTGCTGCTCATTCAGCCTCACAGCCCCAGCCATCCTCTGGCTGCAAAATAACCTGCAAGTGCTGCCTCTGGCACGTTCCCTTTCCCCTCTGCTGTGTCACAGAGCAGAGCTGTAGCAAGCAGTGTGTATCTGAAGTGTTCACTTTGCCCCAGTGGTTTCTTAATCTTTAGCAGGAGCGGAGCAGGGGTGGTGTGCTGACACTGTATGAGCAGCAGACAGCTCTGTCCTCAATACCTCAAGGTACTCTAAATTAATGCTGATAAAGCTGGCAGCCTATGCTAATCCTCAAGTAAATGCATGAAAACTGATTAATAAAACAAAGCTTCAAGCTCCAGCGGCTCCTGCATTCAGGTCACTGACCCTATTTTAAGAAACAGGCTTTTGTGCTTGTCCATGGCTCCCATTCCTAGGATGGGAAGGCAGAAGGGACAGCTAGGGCCACGTGCTGGTGTCAGGCGTGGTATGGCTTCTCCCAGGTGGTTCTTCCCTGGACAGAAAAAAATTGCCATTACATACTCTTTTTTACTAAATCTAAATCCTTCTTCTAGTCCTGTGAAATGTTTCCTGATGTTTTGAACTAATGTTCTCATTATTTAGTAGTGACAAAAGAATATATTTTGTTTCCAGGAGAGCAAAAGCCTTATTTTCTAACTGTGTTTATCTCGCTTGGAAGTTTATTCTGAATGCAATGCTATTAAGACTGCATAAATTTAAGCCAGGAGTGGTTTATGACATGCTTAAAGTGTATCTCTAATTTGTTTATAGGGGTGAATTGGGCAGGAGGTAAAATGCATATTACTTCTTCTGGACACAATCCGAGGGCTTAGCTATATCCAAAACCTGTCAACCCATGACACCAATTCAGCCAAAGCTAATGAAATATTTTAGTTCAAGAAGGCTCTGACTTAAGGAACTGCCCTCAGTAGGGGGGCAATGGGAGTTTTTCCACTAATGCTTTCAGGGTGTCGGATTTGAGGACCAGGGTGCCATGGTCTCTTGCCTGCAGAACAGCCAGGAAATAATAAATAGCTGTAGGTTTGCAGTATTTCAAGGCCAGCACATTTGTCACATACCCCTTAAGAGCTAACCTCATGGTTGACTGCTTTGCCGTGATTAAGCTGCAAAGAATTTAGAGATCCCACCAATCTCAGTGCTGGGATTTGCCTTTATCCTTAAAGAGGGCTGTTACGATCATCATGTTCTTTGGCAGGACAAATTTGGTCAAGATTACAAATTGCCATCCCATCCCAAACAATCCAAGCTTGTAACCCATCACATGGACTCCCTCCATCTACCCTTTGGGTCTCACTCGGAGCCAACTGGAGCTTGCCAGCAGGCATGACACAGGGGACTCTCCGAGGATTAAACACAGAAATTTGCTGGCCAGAGCTTGTATCAGCTGAAGGCTGAGCCTGCCTTCGTGAGCTGTTGTCTCAGCAGAGATCCCTGCTTTTATGAAATGTTTAAAGGCACACATTATTCCTGAGCATGGGAATTCACAGACATTTTCTTCAGCCTTTGCAGGGAATTGTAAGCTGCAATTTGGATTCTCTGCAAAGCCCTCTGAGTACAAAGCCTTGCACCAGTGGCTGATGTTTGCTCCTGCTGCAGACCAAAGGGTACATTTGCAAACAACAGGGGCACAGAAAGCATTCATCTCCCAGGCAGTTTATAGATGCTGCTTAGCATCCCAGGTTCTGACTTCCAAGTGCATTCTTTCTTCAGTGCGACATTTATGACAGAAAATTGGATTTCACTGATGTATGAGGGGTTCGAAACACTCCTTGCTCCTGTCTCACTTGAAAAACAGCTCTCTCTCAGCCCCTAATACATTAATATCCTTCCCTTGTCACTTCCCTCAAGTTCAGCTACAATAGGAATGAATTTCAGTGGAAGTTGCAAGTACCAGATCATGTTTGGCAAGAGATGCTCCATGATGATTTGTTGCCAAGTTGCATTTAATCAGCATTTTTCAGAGACTCACAGACTGGTTTCTGCACCCCCTACCCCCCAACCCCCTTCTCTCATCAAAGTAAAATTAAGTTAATTTTGGAACTGAGTGAACCTTCTGTGTTTGCTTTGTCTAGTTTTGATAGGGAAGTCTAAGTTGAAATAAGTCCTGAGCTTGAACCAAGGAAATTGAGAGGCCTAAGGTGTCTGTGCAAGGGAGAGAGCACATCTCCATCTGATGTGGCATGGAGCTCATCCTTCGCTTTCCCTGCGTCCTGGAGATTTCACTCTGTGCTGCTTTTCATGGGGACCAGGATGCAGCCCCTTGAGGAAGCTGTGGTGCAACTCACACTGCTCTGTTAGAAGTAAAATCTAAATTAAGATGGTGGAGGTGGTGGGTTTCCAGCCGAGGAAAAGAACAGAAAGACTTGCCTCCAAGAGGAACATAACCAGTCGGGCTCTGTAGAAGGATTTTAGGACTTGCTAGACATTTCTTTTTTAAACCTACAAAATCTGAAAAGCAAATTAATAGGCTCTTTGAGTCATTCTGTGAAACCCATAAAAAGCTGTGAAATTTCACTCAACAGCTAAACTTCTGTGTAGATTGTTTGGGCTATTTTTCCCCCACAGAGAGGGGAAAAGTGAGAGCAGGAAGTTATAAACTAGGAAGGACTAACGCCAAAAGAGACCCTATGCTAGAATTGAATTTCATTCCTCTCCATCATTTCAGTGGAAAACCTATGAATAGCTTTAGTCCCAGAAGGCTTAAGTGGAGGACCCTATGTGATAGAGAGTTTTGTACTGGACAGCTACGTGGAATGGTGGAAGTCATCTTACAAAGCTGACCCTTGGCAAGGGGGGTATAGTGACAAGGACATATGTGTGTGACAAGGCATATATGTGTGTGACAAGGCATACATGTGTGCTGCATCCTCTGGAAAAATCAGGGCAGTGAAAAAAAGGTGCTATGTGTAAAGGGAAATGAGCACGGGTTGTCTCTGTTTTATGCTACTTTATATCAAATCACCACAGTAGCATTTTGGCTATTTTATCAGACCAAAATTCTGAGCACTGTATGTCATCAATCATTTTACTCACATGCCAAAACTTTTGCTAGAATAATGAGACATAGCACTGAATCCTGGTGAAAGATGTCCCTGTGTTTTCTTGGGATACTGGAGCACAAACAGGGACTAGCTCCTGTTCCTCTGATGGTTCCTTACATCCTCTCTGCCTCCATGCCCTTCTTTTCTTTCAGGAAATCCAGCTTATCTGAGGGTCACTCAAGGATCTGCAGGTAGAACTTCACAGCTGACAAGCTTCCCTCATTTTGTCAATTTTTTCCTTTCCCTAGACCCTTCCACTTTAAATTCACTGCAGGACCAAAGAAACCTCATGTTCTTTAGCAACACATTGTGTGGTTTTCTATGGGCTAGCATTGACAGAAAGCCTGTGCTCTTCGAAACCTCCCGAGGGGCCTGGATGCTATTGCATGGGAGATCTGTATAACTTGGGCTCCGGAAAATCCCAGCCACAGATCTCCGCATTTTTTGAGGAAATGCAACTGTCCTCAGAAAGGAAAGAATTTTCTTCTACTGAAGGACAAAGTAATATCTTCCATGCTCAGGGCAAATTTCTCCTCTCAGATCAGCATGACAGATTGCATCTCGGGTTGGGAGCAGCTCAGACATATGGGGAACGGGATGGGGAGCTGTTTTCCACGCAGTGCGCCTGTAACCCTACAAGGCTGGTGTCAGTGTGGCAAGCCAGTACTCATCCCCTTGAAGTTTAAGCTGAATAAGAATTCAGCAACTCTAGTCATTATTTGAAATTCTTGAGCTGGCAAGATTATTCTGATATTTCAACCTCCAGACCCCCAAGTTCATGCCTAGGATTTCTGATACTCGTTGGAACACAGCAAATAGACAAAGCCAGGCATTCTGCTGGGACAAGGTCACAGCAATCCAAGATGAAACAAGATCTGTTCCATGCTTTACATAAGTAAAATTCAAATTTAGGTTTTAAAAAATAGCAAGGATTGGAGAATCCTCTGTTCTTTTTCTCTCTCTTGCTCGTCCCATTACACTCATTATTCTGCTTTCCTGCATGACATCTGTAGGAGTCCAGCTACTATCCCAGGGGCACAGCAAATCTTTCCTGTCATGATACAGAAACATAGCATTGGAGGATTCTTTAAGCCAGATGGAACTGGTTCAGTTTTAAATAAGTCTGAGGAATAATGCTGTTCAGTTAACATAAAAAAACTTTTGTCCTTTGCTATCAGTATCCTTGTCCCTTTCTATATATCATTATAGCATTTCTGTGCTGTATGTAAAGGCTGACCCTTACACATGGGAAAAATATTCTTCAGGTAAAAAATTTATTGTATTCCACCTGTATCCTTCAACTTACTTTAATAAGAAGTATGAAAGCCATTAACATTACATAATGTGGTGCTGAAGCAGTCAGTGTGAAATGCCACCTAATTGTAGGTATCGGAGCCCGGTGCACTGACAACCACACTGGTGGCTGCTGAGAACCTGAAGTAGGAGCATGCTTTGCCCCCAACACTCAGCCCTTCTGGACGTCCCCTTGTGCTGCACAGGGGACAGAAAGGAGAAGGGTTTCTGTCTTTAGTAGAATGAGAACCTGCAGTTCAGGGCTTGTGCTTTCCGCCCAAGGTTTTACCAGAACCTGTAGCAGATTTCCCTTCAGCACCTTCTGTTTCTCTGCCCGTACTCTGCTCCTCTCCCAGGGGTGGGGGAAGAAAATGTCCCCACGTTTCAGACACTGACAATATAGTGTGAAACCACTGATCACTGCTCTGCATCACAGTAAGACTGTGAACTAGGGTGGCTAAAGCATGGTCACACAGCTTGGTCTCCTGCCTTCCCTGCAAGAAAAATAATGCTTGCTGGGATGCAGCTGAAGGTGGGAATACCTTTAAGCCTTACATCTAAATCTTTCAGACTTTGGCTTTAATCACTCCTCCAAAAGGCTGAGTAGGAATTTAAAACAGCTGGAGCCACAGTTTCAGTGGTATTCCTGAAGGTGATTAGTCTTTTGCAGGATTTTTTAAAGAGTATAAATACATCCTGTGAAAATTCAAAAACCTTGCCATGGTGTCTGTTACAGACAAGGGAAAACGCTTTCCCTCCCCCTACCCCAAAAGCCCATCTGAGCCTTAAATCAGAGCAAGCATTGTGACATGTTTACATTTTGGGGGGATGGAGGGGTGGGGAGGAAGCATAATTAATCCAAGAGAAGATTGTCTTGGCACTGCTCTCTTCTGCTGCGAAACTCAGCACCTGAAAAGCCCTGGAGCCACTCTTATGCAGGAGAGATGCTGCCATGCTGATGAGCTATGACTTGTGGGGAAACAAGTCCAAGAGAGAAGTCTTCAAATCACCCTGAGTTTGAATCTGGTGTTAAGAAAAACAAAAGCAGCCTCAGGTATTTCTGCTAAAAAGGAATGGAAATGTAGTTATAGGGAAGGTGGGAGCTGGGGGAGATGAGAGCTATGAAATGCATTTATTTCAGTCTTGTGAAGTACCATAGCATATCGAAGCACTTCAGTGAAAATCAGGAGAGATGGATTTTGACACAAATGTGTCTTCTAAATCAGCTAGATGCACGTCTCCCTGCCAAGATTATGCATAGGTGAACTTTAAAAAGTGCTAGCCTCATCAAAATGAAAAAAAACAGGTCTCTTCTTCCCATCTCCAGACAAGCTAAGCTCTGAAGGAAAATATATTGTTAGCTGCAGGAATATGAACTTTGATGAGCATATAGGGCTGGATGGACCTCTGGAGATCAGCTACTGATTTTTTTCTTTCCCTCAGAGTCTGAGTAGCTCTACAAGGAAAATGTAATTTCGTGTTACTGAAATAAAATCAATTTCTCATTTCTTCCTACTTCACACAGGCCCTAACTTTACCAGCTACTGTTGCAAAAATAACTGGAGTGTTCATAACTGAGAATTTAAATGGAATATGAGGTGCTATAATGTGCCAGCACACTCAGGTTTTCTTGCACACAGTGCAGGAGTGTTATCTGGAGTAGAGGCAGAACCTCTCTTCTAACACCGCCAGGGATCCATTGTGCTGTTGTAAGCGAAATTATCTCAAATAAACTACGGGGGTCCTACTGGTGTCAGGAAAAACTTTCAGCTTCTTCTCGTTTCCCCTCCAGTTTTCCAAGTGGGTATTTTCTGTGGAGTCACTACCCAATGTAACCCGCAACCACACAAGACAAATGCTCTTGTGCTGCTCGAGCAGCAGAGAGGTGCGTAAGCGGTGTGGAGGAGGATTAGGGAGGAACTGGGCAGGTGGAGACCAAATCATCAGGAGCTTGAACACCATCTACAGCTACTCTGGCCTGATAGGACTGCCACCTAGATGAAAAGAAACCATGTTCTGTCTTTGCCTTTCTGTATTGCGTTGTGATGCTGGCAAGATTTGTGTTTGTCTGCACTTCCAACACTTTCTTTTACTTTTTGGATGTTTCTGTGGATGAATTATAATAGGAAGAGATCAATTATGAACTAGAAGATTTTCTTTTAAACTTACACCTCAGATCGATGAAGGAATATATTTGAAAATTATGTAAGTAGATTTTGAGTCTACAAAATACCTTTTTTGCTATGAAGAGGATGAGTAACATTTCCCAAATACTTAAATTTGATTCAAAACTCACAAAATCGTGCTCTGATGTGGTACAGAGGAAGGTTCGTAAGATGATCTTCTCTGATGTTCACGCCTGGAGTGGACCCATAAGCAGCTAATGTTTACACAGACACTCCATCTTCTTGGCTTGCTATTGCCCACTGGGCATGCTCCAGTCTCTAGTGTACACATTTCCAGCCGGGACTGCGCCCTACATCTGAAATTTAGGAAACTTCAGGCTCTTTTACCAAACCTAAAGAAAAGCCACGTTAGTTGTCGGTACCAGTGACCCTGTGTTTCCTCAAGGCTGTGCCTGGGAGCAATGACCCATCACCCTTGCCTTTGCTGATGCTCGTGGTAGAAAAGAAAAACATTTTTCTGTTGACTTCAGCGAGGCAAGGAGTGGGCCCAGCTTCATTCACACCCACGCTCTATGTTTAATTAGAAACTATTTTCCTCTAAGAGCAGGCATTTGAATTTCTTGAGATGTTGCAAAGAGCTTGAAGAAGGAGCTGCAGAGAGGTGGGGGTGTTTCACGTGGGAGGAGGCAAATAACTGTTGGAGAAAAAAAATAATTAGGGTCTTGGATCAGTGTAGTTTTGTAATGTTCCATAATTAAAGGCTGTTTGCATGTTCTTCATGCAACAGAAGGAGTGTTTTCCATCCCTTTCGGTATAAATTTGACCATTATCTGGCTAAATCTATTTTCTAACCAGAGTTAATGTGGGCTAGGATCACCCTGCATCAGGGAAGGTACTGCAGCCATGAGGAACAACCACCTTCCGCTGAAACTCACTTTTCTTTAGATGTCCTTTTCTAGCCTGCCAGGACGTTTTTCCACTGTGTGCCTTCAGTCCAGTCCCAAAGGGTAATAGTTATTTATTGGTGTTGTAAAGGGAAGGTTTGTGCTTGACTAAATTCACAGAGGCTGTGTCCATAGCCTCCTTACTGCTCGGCTGCCAGGATTTAGGAAGGAGCCATTAACCGTTTGCCTTGTGTGTGCAGTTATGTGTGGAATCGCTGCAGATCACAGCCCCTGTGTGACAGCTTAATGGCAGCAGTAAAACACAGCTGAAGCCAGAGATTTCACCAGAGGCGTTCTAATTCGTGCCCTAAAGACATCCTTGGAAGTTTGCATTTGTAAATACCCTCGTGGCTTGCACAATGTGCAAAACACAGAACTGGGGAGTGAAAGTCGATCACTGATCACGGGGAGATAATAAAAATCCCCTCCTTATTACGGCCAACAATATCCAATCCCTACAGTGGGAAGGTTGCAACTGAGATGGCCTCTGAGACCAAGGCCTTTGAAAGCAGATAGTAATATTTAGAGAAGTGCAAACATGGAGTGAAGTGTCTCTAAGGCTATTGCTTTCCTTGGGATGTCTAGAGGAGAAATTGCCTTTGGCCTTCCGAAGAAACCTTTCAACCCATCATGTCCATCTCAGCTGGTGGAACACAGCGGGGATCATGAGTGCTGACCAAGTGCAAGCACTGCTCTCAGTTAAAGGTGTGAGTGGTGCTTGCTGGGAGTTAATAGCAATTTCAAGACTTCTTATTAGGCTCTTCAAAGCCGATAAAGACAGGCAGGCATGTGTGTGGAACCATCCCACAGAGACAAGCTGGACTGACAGCTGTTTCTGAAGCCTGGTGATAGGAGTGGCAGTAGGTGTTGGTTTCCTGGTGTACTGGAGCTGCTCAGAGATGCTGTCTGATGGCAGTGGTGGGGAACCCAGGGGGATAATGATAAGAGGGAGATGTGCAGTGACTCCCTGAAGCACTCCAGTGTCCACTGCTTTACTGGATCCTGGCAGAGCCCTTCCTTCTGCTGCTTAATTCATTCTGATTACTTGGATAGCTGACTAAAATTGAGTAAAACTGTCACTACCAGCAGTGAAAATTAAGATGTGCTGTGCTACTTGTGTTTGTTTTCCTTTCGGTTTGGAGGATAATGTGGTGCTGAGGCACAGTGGTGCTGTGCCTGTACCGCAGCCTCCCCGTTTTGCTCTGGGGGTCCCCTGGCTCCGCTCAGCCAAGCGAGGAGGAGGAGGAGAGACTGGTGGTGCAGCACAAGGAGTTACCCTCTGAGCATCTCTCTTCCAGGAGGGACAGGGTGTTCAAACAAGCTGCTGTAGGCAGTGCACTGTGTGCAGCTCGTAAAGTGGAAAATTACTGCTTCACACTGCAGGGTGGAGGCTACCTTAGAAAAGATGATGGTGTTATTTAGCCTCAGCATGCCGGCTGTGAGGTCTTTTGTAAGAGGAACCAGGGAGTGGGATGCCACTGGAGATATTAAGGAGGGTTTAAGGAGCATGAATATTTCAAGGGNGAGGGTTTAAGGGGAATGAAAATTTCAAGGGAAGGGAAAAAAAAAAAAAAAAAAAAAAATCTTCACTGGAGGGGCTGTGTAAGCGACTAGGAGCCAGTGCCACCTCACTCTGCAGTTTGCCATCTATTTAATCCTCTTGCACTTGATATTACTGTTCTGATTATGAAAAATTGTTAATCTGTTACTGAATATTTTAATAGCTGAGTAGCTCCTTGTTAGGCTCATTGCAGTCCTGTCATTTGCTTGTAAATACTGTTCATTAGGAATTTCATGTTGAAATGTAGCTCTTCCACAGTAAAACTTTTCCAAAGGAAGAGTTTTGGTTTTCTGGAAAGGAAAATGCAAATTAAATTTTTCATTTCCTGTAGGGTTAGCACTAACTGCGATTTCATGTTTGTGGCATAGAAACAAAATATTGTATTTTGAGCGAGTTCAGCATTGACCCGTACCACCCTAAAGATGCTTTCTGGGTGATGCAGGCTGTGTTCCCAGTGTCCCCCTACTGCAGGTCCCCAGACTTGTCCCTCCTGAAAGAAAGTGGTGCATATAGCAGGCTGATTTAGTTGTATCCTGCTGTTTCACCAGTGCCCTCATTTTTTGGGGGACTGGGCAGCCTCCTGGTGATGGCTGGCCTACCATAGATTTCTTTATCTGAGGCATCAGCTGAACCATAGGAAATTCATTTGGCCTGGAAAGCTTCCCTGTGGGAGAGTTGTGACTGCCCCATCCCTGGAAGATTTCCAGGGCTGGGTGTGGCTTTGAGCAACCTGGTCTAGTGGGAGGTGTCCCTGCCCATGGCAGCAGGGTTGGAACTGGATGATCTCTAAGGTACTTTCCAGCCCAAGCCATTCCATGACTCTATGAAACCGCAGCTCAGGGAGGCACTCTTAGGCCATGCAGAAATACTGTTTCACTCTGCACACAGCCAAAGCAACGTATTTTGATTTGCCTCAAAGCACACAACTGAAAGATTTCTGCTTCAGTCAGAATTAACATGTTAAAAAATGTCAGCTTTGCATTAGAATGTGGATTTTTAAATACTTTTAATCAAACGTACAGAAATTCCGTTTTGCATAAGATTTCAGATTTTTGCCCAGATGCATTGTAATCATTGATGATCAGTTTGGGATGCTAGGTTCTGACAATCACTGTTTTTCCGTATCAGTGGCTAAGTGAAATATGTTCTACAAATAGTAGCAAACTCACTTTTGGGGAGGTAACCTTTAAGTGAGTAGAGATTTTTTAGTGCTATTTTCTAGCTGAAAACAGGGACCAGGGTACAAGTTAACTTTGTCTTTCTGACCTACTCTAATATTTTCTTCTGGCTTGATCCAGAGTTGTTCTTTTCCTCCCAATGACTTATTATATTGCATTTTTTTAATTATTTTTTTTTTGTAATTACTACTTGAGAAAGGGCACTATCCCTCTATTGCAGGGCTTCTGGCACAAGGGGAAGCTAAGCATAATTGCAGCTTAAATATGTGATCCTATTATAATAACAGTTTTATAATCAGGAACCCATTATATGTAGAGGTGGAGTTTTATCAAGATACAGTTAAAAATGTCCTGGTTTAAAAAAAAAAAAAAGCCTAAAAAGCAGTATTAAGGTGATCTGCTAGAATTTTATTTTGGATAATACTAATTTCCAATACCCCACAGCCAAGATCTACAGCCTCTTTTCATTTTGGGGAACCATATAATAAAGGCTGTAGCAGTGAGTTATGTGTCCTCTGTGGTGGCAGGCTGTGATTAAGGGGAGCTGGATTTCCTCCTCACGCAACTGAGAGACCAGAAAAAAGCCATGCTTCTCACATGGAGCAATCTGATTTCTTGCTGTGCAGCACATTCATGACTAAGTAACCATTCCTGCTGATGCTGCAGTCCCAGGGGAAACCCAAAATGAAACCCCAGCCAGCAATCAATGTAGCTAATTTTCTTTTTACACTTTTTTCCTATTTTTTTTCCTTTTGTGCAGTGAAAACAAATAATTGGATGCCATGGACAGCAGCTTGATCCAAGAGCTGTATTTTCTTCCTCCCGATACAGATAACAGTGAATCCCCTCCTTTTTAAAAAATCTTTTATTGAGCTGCTCAGTGGGAAGTTCTGAATCCTTCATGCAGTATTAGGGAATTTATTCTAGTGGAAAATTTACCATTCCTAAGGACCAGAAGTGTAGCATTAAAAATCACTAAAGCAGTGCTGTTTACTCAAGACAATGAGTGTAGTCAAGTTTTACCTTCTCCTGCTCGTGAGCAAATTCATGCAGAGGAGATAAGGAGCCTGTCTAGGGAGTCTTCAGTGAGGAGCAAAGCCCCATGGACAACTACTTTCCCAAAAATAATGTTGCTCTCTAAAGATATTAATAAACAGGGAGAAGTTCCTCATTCTGGCAAGGTTTATTTTATTTTGTTACTGATACTTACTGTGAAAACCTCGATTCAAAGGTTCATTGCCATTCTAGACAAGGGGAAAAGTTCATGAATGCTTCCAAACTGACTCAACATTTGGTTCAGGCCAACTTGTCAACCAACAACCTGCCAATCTTTGATAGGTCATTATCAAGAGATTCTTAAACTGATTTATAGCCTTGGCTCCTCCAGTGCTTGGAGAATGGGAAAATTCAGAGCTTGAAGCTTGCTGCTGAATCTGGCCTGCTGAGTTACTGAACTTTGAGGAAGGTGGCAGCGGAGACTGTATTGCTTATCATCTTCTCACTCGAGGAGTTATGAAGGGGATTTTGTAACAGAAGTCAAAATTACAAGTAGGAGTTTAAAATTAGGCATGAAAATGCAAATATATTATAAAAATGCAAAATTTGAGATAATAACCTGAGTGTAGGTTGGACAGATTCCTCAATCTAAAAAAAAATGAACATTTTTAGACTGCTAAGGGCCCTTCAAAATAAAATATCTGAAAAAATAGTGGAAAGAATGAGGATGAGTTAAGAAAGGAGGGTGGCAGTAAAGCTCAAATAAAAGGGCCCTTTAAGCAGTATTTATGTTTTTATATCAGATAAGGTATAGAAGATTCATGAGAAGAAAATTACTTCCTTTATATGATTTTTCCAAACTCAGAAAACAGAGATGAACATGATGCTCGTTCCACACAAGTAGCAGAGAACAGACACCAGCCAAGTGTCCCAGTTGAGGAACCCAATAGTACTGTTTCCAAAAAGGAAATGAGAAAGGAAGTCTGAGGCATTATGGGAAAGTTGTATCTGGCAGTTAATTCTTTCAAATATGGCTCAAAAGCTGTTTTCCATAGGACAATATCCCAGACATGAGAATTTCAAATCTGTTTTGATTTCAGAGGCAGTGAGCTAGTCTATTTGTGGGGGTTTGTAAAATCTCTGTCTGTCAGAAGGTAGGTCTGATGACAGAACACTAGGATAGTATTCATATAGGATGTGGATAATTAGAAGTGCAAATGGAAGAGTATCCTGTGTCTTGGGTGAATGCCCTGCCAACTGGCAATTGCCACCTCTGTAGTTTGCCTCTCCCCTTCTTGAATGTCATATAGTTTCTGTTCTAGACTTGAGCAGTGTTGCCAGTGAGTTTCACCAAAACCAGTATATTACTGCAAAAAGGGTCAGTTTTGACTTGTCATGCTTTGGGTTTTTTTGATAAAAAATTTTAGATAGAAAATTCTGAAACCAGCTCTTATCTCAAATGTCAGTGTCATTCTTCCTGTAAAGGAAAAGCACTGTGGAAGCAGGATTAAGTTTTTGTTTTACCTATTTCCTCCAAATATGTATTCCCAGAGACAGATCCCTTCAAATGAAAATGCTTATTTCGAGCCGCCACAAACTTTATCCTAGATTTTTATGGCTGCCTTGTTATGGCAACACACAGCAGCTGCTGGTAGTGATACATTAAAATACAGACTTTGGCATAGCTGAACCCTGAGTTTAAAGTCTGAAGCACACTAAGGTAAAACTAAGAAATAGAAGTGCTTCAGGACAAATCTCTTGTATTCCTCTAGACACAGAGAGGGCAAGAAAGTGAGGCAACCCTGTTCCCTCTCCCAGCTGGCACCTTCATATACTCTTCACATGCAGCACCAGGTAAAAAGGATGTTTGCAGATGACTTGTGTGGATCAGGGTCACTGTGGGTAAATTCTCCAATGAGAGTTTGATCAGGGTTTTGAGATGCAAAAAAAAGCTGCCTGGTCTTCAAGGCTTTGCAGGGTCAAATAGAAAATGTGCATTGCAAGACTCAGCCATGTGGAGAGGACAAGTGAATGTCTTCAGTGCTTCTCCAGTTTTCTCCTCCTCCTCCTTTGATGGCTGGCTTGTCAGCAAACTCACTTGAACCCAGCGCTCTTCATTTCAAAGCTGACTTTTTGCAATCATCTTGACTTGTAAGGAATGGGATGGGACTTAAGCCTACAGACCACTAAAAAGTTAATTTCTCTTACGAAATATCTTTTCTTCTGGCAGAAAGCCCTTGAACTGCTTGTGAAAACAAACCTGAGTGTTGACTGTACAAATGCCCTGATTTAGAGAGAGCCTTGGTATGCAAACACTGTCACTCAGGTCTGTAATGATAGTGAACTACTGAGGAGAAAGGTGGATAAAAGAACATTTTATTAACGACAGCAATAAAGATTGTTCTGCATGGCTATGACAGGTGGAAACCTGAATTATTTTCCCCCTGAGTAGTATAGCATCAGGTGTCTGGTAGAGCACAGGAAGTATATCTCCATGTAGTACTTACATGGAAAACCCACCATGACTTTCGGCAGATTTCCTTGTTTAATTTAAAAAAACCCAAACAACACATGGCCTTAATAGCTGTAATTTAGAGCAAATCTAGACAACAGCCCTAGCAGTTTCACAAATTCAAAGTATCATAGTTGTCCATTACGGAGAGTGCTCAGCTCATGGACCCTGCTGCAGGTGCACTCTCAGATACGAAGGTGCCAGTTACATTTTAGGAACTGCTTGGGCAGAAATGGGAACCTGTTGTTGCAATCAGCACAGGTTTGTCAGTGAATGTTAAAGTTCTGCACGACAAAACACAGTGTTTTAGTCACATATCCTCTTTCTGCTCCATCCTCAGCAATGAATCTGTCCTTAAGAGTGGTGTGTCAGTTTAGCATCCAGTGAATAGGGGTTGATGAGTTTGGGTTTTTAGAATTTGTAATGTGGAGAACGGAAATATAAATATTGGTAAATATTAAAAAATTAAAATAGAGTGATGAATGTTCAATTGCTTTGAATTGTGGAGTGTGTCAGTCAGCTGGGTATACAACCAGTTATTTAAACTTACTTTTTACAAGGAGGCAGAAATATAGACTGGAAGAGGAGGAGAATAGATTAAAGAATATTTAGATAAGATGAATGTACTCCAGACAGCAGGGCCTGATGAAATTCACCCCAGAGTACTTAAGGTGCTGTCTGAAGCAATCGCTGAGCCATTAGTGATTATCTTTAAGAACTCACAGAGGAGAGAGGAGGTCCCTGAAGACAAGAGAAGGGCAAACACAGTGTATTATATTTTAAAGAGAGGGAAAAGGAGGACCTAGGGAATTACAGACCTGTCAATCTAACTCAAGTCCTTGAAAGATTCAGGAACAAATCATTAAACAATCAATTTGGAAGTAGCCAGCTGATACAGGAAAACATAGGCTTGTCAAGAACGTTTGACATCAAATCAATCCAATTTCCTTCTTTGTCACAGTAGCATGTCTATGAATAAAGAGGAAGCAGCAAATGCACTGGTGCTTGATTTTTAGTAACACTTTTTGACATATATGACAGACTAAAGAATATGGTATAGATATAATTACAATGGGGTAGGTGCAGAGTCTGTTGAAAAATAGCTCCCCAGCAACAGCTATCACTGGATCACTGTCAGAGAAGATATTTCAAGAAGGTCATCCAGCAGTTTTCTTATACTCCGTTCTTTTAAATAGTTTTTTATTGACAATTGAACAACAAGCAAACAAAGTCAGTCTCTGGATGTCAAAATTAGGAGATGACGGAAGTCCGAGGAGGTCAGGATCTGAATTTGAAATGATCTTCACAGCTTGGAGAAACTACTCCCAAATATTTAAATTAAATTCCTTCAGGAACGGTCCAAAGTTCTGTGGTTGGGAAAGAGAGATGTAGATACATAGGGGTGGGTGAGAGGTGGGGAAATAACCAGGCAGCAGCATATTTGTAGAAGACTTGAGTATTGAAGGGAATCATGAATTAAATGTTCTGGGTTATGGTTCAGGATCATCATCCTTGAGATACAGCCCATATTTATTTTCCTCTCTTCACTTGACCCTGGGTACTGCAATCAAGTGCTCGCTTTCCCTGCAGATGAAGAGAAAGAGGAAAAAATCCAGGGAATTTAGACAGAACATAGGGCACTGAGAAGCACAGACTGTGAAGAGATGCCGAGGGAATTGGGTTTGTTCACTTCAGAAAAGGGAAGGCTGACAGTAACATGGCAATCCAGTGTAGAGGTGGGGGCTGTGAACGAAACAGTGAGCAATTGTTCTCTTTGGTTGTGGAGAGGATAGCAAGTAGAAATTGCCTAGATTTACTATTTAATGTCAGAGTTAGAAGAGCTGGTGCAGTCATGCAAGGATGCTCCTTGCTGCTGGTTTTTTTTCTTTTCCTTAGGACAAGTCAGACAGTCCCTGCTGGGAACTCCTGGCTTGGTGTCAGTGTGGTGAACTCATGCCGTGCAGTTTCTCCTACAGCTGCACATTTCTACTCAGAGAGAAAAAAATATTTTAAAATGTTCTTATCTCTCAAGTTTCCATTTAAATGTTGCTTTGACTAAATGCCAGAAATTGTTTGATTTGATGGTCTTGCATTGCTCACCATGAAAATGTCAACATTTATTCCCCATTACCATCCTCTGTAGTGGAGATACTGCAGTATTTTAGTTCATAATAGGCCAGCTGGTCCATTACACATACCCTCTTTGTGAACATCAATTACTGCCTGCTTTAGACTTTCCTTCCTTCTCCATGGCACCATCACTCCAAACCTTATTTCGTGGAAGATAAGAGACAAAACAGGCTTATATAAATATTAATTGACAATGTTGTCAAAAAGATTATCTGAGAATCTGTCCCTTGGAGAGAGCAGCAGGGCAGGCTGTTGCGTTAAAAACATCTTAATGCAGCTCTCCAGCTGAACACAGACACCCCTAAAGCCACCACCTACTGCAGCCCAGACAGACTCCCTTCTTTAAATGATACATAGGCTGTGAGAAGTCCTTGATTATAGGGTACATGAGCAATAACCCCACAGTTAATGTCTGCTGGTTTGTTAGAGTGGCAAACACCCTCAGATTTGCTTTCAGCTATTAATTAACCAACCAGTCATTAACTGCTGCTAACAACTGATTTACAGGGAATTATTGCTTAAATAGCAGGAGGTATTTAAGAGGAAAATAAATTAAAACAAAGAACTGTTGGATCCTTGGGCACAAAAAGGACTCCTTGTAATATAGAGCATGGCTGCTACAGCACCATAATTAGAGAGTGATAAACAGTGATTGGGAAGTACTTTCCTTTCCAGAGACAATGACATTATGTCTTCTGGAAAGAGCCCTTTTGTCTACACTAATTGAATGATCTGAAATGAATGATGTTATCAGAAACCTAACTGAGGCAACTAATGTTATATTTATGGGTTATCAGAAATGTTTAATCACAGCTGTGGTCTCTCCGAGATGTGTCATGGACACTGCTGCATCCAAAAATATGATTGAGGGCTGGTGTGGCACATTATCTTAATTAGAAAAGAGAATTACAAGTTCTTCCAGTGGTTCAGCCTCCCTCCACACTGGCAGAACAAATAAGACCTATTAACCTAAGCACAAGAAAACACTGCCTCCAAATGACATTTTTTCCTCTCCACGGACAGGGAGTGAACAAGTGGTTGCATAACTTTTTTCCTAGGAAATAGTGACCCAATTCAATTTACGGAGCTTGCAACACATGAAACCCCACTCACGACTCCTCCTGGTGAATTTGCCCGTGTGTGTGCCGCCAAGGTCAGCGTTTGGGTTGACTAAGCAGGCGTTGCTGAGCAGTTCAAGGTGCACTTGCCCTTTCCTGGACAAGTGTTTCACTGCCCTCTCCTGGAGCGAGAGGCTGCCTGCTCTGCTGCCTTCTAGGCCTTTTTGGTACCCCAGCAGTGGCAAAAATGTATTTAGTACTGGGGGCACAAGGAGAAGGCTGCTGCTTTTTCAGAGCTGAGGCTGCGATTTCTCTTGCTCTGAGGCTCTGAGTGAGACAGACGGAGAAGGAATGGGAACTATCGCTGAAAAAATAGATCCTGTGCTTCAACTTTTGGGAATGTTTGCTTTTGTTGGATATATGTTTCCTCTACCCACATTTTTGGGAGTTGATTTCTTGTAAATAGGGTGGTGAAAGTGTGACCCATCCCATGTGGCAAAGCAGTGCCCATGGTGGCACTGAGGAATAATGCTGAAGGTGTTTTTCTTGAGGATTAGGTTACTGAAGTAGATAGGAGCTAAGGAAAACATCTGACTTGCTGTGGTAAGAAAAGGCACATCTTGGTCATTTTTAAAAAGTAAATTAGCAAAGCTCTGAGTAGAGTCCTGTTCTGCTCCCTCCTGCCAGCAGCTGTGTCCTAACCTGTAGTCTTGCCTCTCCCACTTTCATTTGCCTGGATAAATTGGTAGAAATTCTGTACCTAAGGTGTGGGGACACAGAATCCCCCCAGGTTTCAAATCTTCAGTCAAAATCTCAGGTTTTGTATCCATAAATGCTGCAATAAATATTTCCTCAGTCCTGAAATGAATGCAGACATTTCTGAATAAAACTTTAAACTCCCAAGCTTTCCCTTGTTCAGCTTCAGCTGGTTTGATGAGTGCATGTGTGTGTATATATACATGTGTATATATATATATATATCTGGTTTGGGTTTAGCTTTGTCATGGATATCCTGGAAAGGAAAATCCATGGTAACCTCTTGCCTTTGACAGCTCCTCTGCCCTATCATTCAATACATATAGCTACAAAAATATTTAACTTTTTGATTATCTGTAGGATACATAGCTGTTTATAAAAGGCTGTAAAGAACAACAAATATTAAGCAGGAAGAGAGGGTTGGGATATTTTGTGTTTCTTCATCCTACCATTCCTGAGTGGCTGGATCTCAGTATGTTTCTGTACCAGGAGGTGGCACTGATAATTGCAGGGATCTGCAGCAGACCCAAACAGAAAACTGGCTGGTAAAACCTCTCTGTTGATACGAAGTATGACTGCAGTTGCGTAAGTCTTCAAAAAGGATCCACATGTGTGTTTTAGCTTTATTTAGCTGCCTGCAGAAGAATGGGAGACAGCCTGTCTCTACACAAAATTCTCAATTCACTCTCGAAATGGCAGTGCAGGAGTTTTATGAGTTATCATAGGATGTGTAAAAATGAGTAGCTGCTGGCAAGGAGAGTATCAGTAGCGTGGTTCCCTAATGCATTTATAGTGTTTCAAAACATCATGAAACTGTTATCCAGTCAGACTTACCTATTCCTTCAAAATATGCCTGAGAATGTTCTGGTGCTCCTGGGGGAAGCAGAAGTAATACTGGTGTGGTTTTTGGGCCGAAAACTCTTCTGTGATAGTTGTAGAACTCAAAAAGCAAAAACCATCTAAATGCCTCAAGGCACTGCAGTGCATGATTCCTAGATATCTGGGACAGGATAAGTGCTTTTCATCTTGGTATGAATAAACAGATATCAGAGTAGGGAATCCTATTCAAGGTGTTTCTCAGACTTTGATCTATGGATGGTGGTACTCTGTAAGATATCAGGAGGTGTCTTGTTTAAAAATTGCAAAATTATTTTAAAACTCTCATAAATGTGAGCAAGGAATGGAAGAAATTGGAGAATTAAAGTAAGAAGTGAAGAATCAGATGTCAGCATGCCCGAGTTTTGGTTCTGATGGAAAATATTACAGTAACACTGCACAGAGTAGACCTTGGGAAAACAAATGTTCATTTTTAACATCTGGTATCACTCTTGCTTCCAGGGTGTCTTCTCAGGGCTGTGAGGACTAACAGCATCTGCCTGCCTTTCCTGAGGATGAGACTTTCCTCTCCTGGGTCTGTCAGAAGGCAGAGAGGGCTTTTCTCGTCTTGGAGAATATGAAGGGGGCTTGTAGTAACTCTTGCTTGAAGGCATTTTGGATACACTAGAAGTGTGTCATTCAAATCTCCTGTCAGCCTAAGAAATTTTAAAGCCACATTTGTGATCACCAAAGAGTTTTGTAATTGCAAAGCTGTAAGCGTGAAAAAGGGATGTCTTCCTCAAAACTCATTCTGGAGCTTCCCTATTTAGTTTCCTAAGCCTGATGGAGGCATAAGCACAAGGTGCTAAAATACAGCAGCTGTGCACACAGCCAGATGTGAACCTCCCCTTGCACAAGGCTTGCTTCCAGCTCTTGGCTCAGCTCAGGCAGAGTTAGCTGGATATCTCAAGCACAGCCCTCTGAAGGCTTACCCTGGCATGCCTGAGGAATAAGATGTAGCAGGAAAACTAAATAAATTGTGCTCTGTTGGAGGACTCAATATTCTTAGACAGTTGATGTGACTGGTTTGGTGGGATATAAAGTCCAGTTCCTCTGATTAGAGAGCCTATGCAACTTGAGGTGCAAATTTCCTCAGGCCAGGGAGCAAGCAGACTCTCTGTTTTCCAATTTTAGGTCTGTGTGTGAGTATGAAAGAGCCGATAAAACTAATAAAACAACGATTGATTCAGTTTGTCCAGTGGTGGTTGTCTCTGATTGTATCACCAGCTCCTCTCTAAACAGTTGCCATAGTAATGCAAGATATCTGAAAGGATTTAGAGATTCTTAGGGAAAACAAATGCATAATTTAGTCCAAGAAATATCCAAGAAAGAAGTGATTAGGAGGAGATCATACTGGATTACTTCTCTGGATGGTATTTCTCTGTGCACATCAGGACATAACCGCAGTCCCTATCCATTTGCACACCTGTTCTTTGTTCTTATATCTACATCTCCTAAGATCAATAGGGATTGTTTATTGAGCAAATTTGCTTCCTTCTTTAACTAGGCTTAGACAAACTCAAAAGAAAATGCCTTGCCTAAACAGTCACCACAGTTCACTTTCTATGCTGTAGGAATCAACCTGACATTTATTTAATGTCATCTCTCTTTTTTCCTCACATTTAATCAATATTAATTGATCTGTAGTGGTCTTAGTTCAACTTAATGAAGTATTGCATGCTTGAAACAACCATATAGCTGATGAGGTAGATATAGTAACTTTGTTGGGTTTTTTTTCCTGTTGTTATCTAATTAATGCTTTTTCTTCTTTTCCCTGATTCCATCTTTCCTTTGGAATACAAATTCAAGGGACTTAATACAGGGAGAATTATTCCATTGCTGTGATGTTGAACTAAAGTATTAGAAAAGCTGTTAAAATCCATGCCAGAGCATTAGTAGCAGCATTTGAAGTGAGCTTATTTTATGTTCTCTCCAGTCAAATGGGGTTTTTTTGGTGACTGTTAGAGAATTTAGGTCAAACTACAATAAAAAGAGCCTCTGAGTAGAGCCTATGAGCAATTTTAAGACCGTGATTAGTTTGTGGGTTTCAGGTGAATGAGCTTTGTGTGAGGTGTTGCCTTCAGTTATGGATAATTCACAGACTGGTCATTATATTATCCCTTTATTTTTTTTTTTTTTTAATTTGAAACACAGAAAAGCATTTATTCACCCTCTCAGTTTTTCTTAAAGGCTTGATGTGTCATTAAGTCCCTGTTTAAGAGTCCAAATAAATGTTTCAAGGGTTGAGTGTGAGCAGGAAAGGTCTGCAACAAGCGCTGTGAGCAGCTCTGAAATTGCCTACAAGGATTTTCCTCGCTCCAAGCTATGCAAAATATTTGAGCAGAGGAAGGAGGAGAAGGCTGACATTTGGATTAAGAATTGTTGAGCACTGGGTGTTTTTTGAGACCGAAGATCTGGCAGCAAATAAGGTGAACCGAAGTGTAGCTTACCTGTTTGGCTGTATTTCCAGGGCTAACAAGTCCCTCATCCGGGAAGTGTACTGATTCCCGAGGGAGGAGGGGGGATAGAAAAATGTTTTTTCACTGAGGGTACTTTCACAGGTGCTCTTCCCTTTTTACAATTATTCCCAAGCAGCTTCTTTCCTTCAGCTGTGTGCAAGGCTCACCTGCACCTGGGTGTCAGAAATTTGCACTTGAAGGGCCATTTCTTGACGAAATATCAGGGCGGGGAGCTCCACAATAGCCTTGAGACTGGTCTGTAGCTGTCTGGACCTTTTATCCAGCACTTCTCACCAGAAGTTAATTCTGTTTCACCTACAGGATTTTGTTCAAGTTGATTTAATCCACAACATTTAAGGTACTGACAAGTAGCAAAGAATAACAACAAAGCACCGACTGAAAGCCTGAAAAGGAGAAGAGTCTGGGGTGACCTTATGGTGTCCTTTCACGGGGCCTACAGAAAAGCTGGAAAGGGACTTCTTACAAGGGCATGTAGTGATAGGACAAGGGGGAATGGATTCAAACTGAGAGAGTAGGTTTAAATTAGACATTAGGAAGAAATTCTTTACTGCAAGGGTGGTGAGGCACTGGAACAGGTTGCTCAGAGGACCTCTGGATGCCCCATCCCTGGAAGTGTTCAAGGCCGGGTTAGATGGAGCTTTGAGCAGCCTGGTCTAATGGAAAGTGTTCCTGCCCATGGCAGGCAGGGTGGGAACCGGATGGTCTTTAAGGTCCCTTCCAACCCAAACCATTCTACGGTTCTGTGAAAGATGAAATCTTTCCGTCAGCTGGTTTTATTTGAAACATCTGATGTTATTTCTGTGTAAATGGAACTCCTCAATGAAAAAAACCATTTCTTAAAGAAAAGTGTCACATGGTGTGAAAAGGAGCTTGCATTTGGTATCCATGCTGGAAGGAGGGTATAGATGCAAAATATTGGTCTTTGTAAATTCTTTATAGAAAAGTGTTCCTTAATTTCCTGGGGATAGAATGAAAGGCAGAGAGAAATTCAGCTAAAGAGGGTTTAATAGACGCTACAATATTTGTAGGAATGATTTCAAACTTTTGATCTTATGGTGTTCAGTTATGATGCTCTGATGTTTAATTTCTGTATGCAAAAAATACCTTTCTTGGGAATGATAATTTGATTTCTATAGCTTATTTCCACAAGGGCTGAGCAGGTTTGTGACCAATCTGGCCATACCAGGTGAATTTGATATTTCAGTTTAAATGGCTCTAAGACCACTGAAGGAATGAGGAGGAACACCCCTCACATCTTGCTCTATATCTGAAACCCATTTCCATATACAGGAATGACTCCTTGAAGTATTAATACTGGATGTTAAATACATAGAGGGAAGGGAGACCTTTTAAACACAATGTTCACATCTTCATGCACATTCTTCTCCCAAGATGTTTTGGCCTCGAGTGCAGGAAGCTTCTCCTGTCACTTTATGAGCAAGCTTGAAGTCCACATAAATGCAAATGTGCCCCAGGAATGAAATAAAAAATAAAAATATGCAAGTGAAAGGATCCTGATTCAGGACAGGATGCAGGTACCTGCACCAGGACTTGTCTGAAATGGCTTTGCTGTGCTCTAAGACAGTAGCCTGGGTTTATGGATGGACCCAGGGAAACTTGAAAGGCATTGTTTTGAAGGGCTGCTGGCTTTTCCTACAGTTCATCGCAGATCTTGTAAGGAAATGAAGGAGAGGAAACTGGGCAGCTGCACTGCTCGGCCATGAGGAAATGCACAATGAGTGTGATGAAACCAGCAGCTGCAGGACAATGGGAACAGGCTGGGGCTATTTTTGTTAGATGTGAACAATCAATTGAACGTGTGAGACCTTATCATCTTCCCTCCTCGCCTTCTCCCCCCCTTGCTTCAACACTGGAAATTTTCCCAAAGAGAAACAGCTTTCCTTTTTTCTTAGCAGAGTTGATTACCGTAATAATTTTCTCTTTCATCTCAGAGCAGGTTTCTTCTGGAAGTCTTTGATGGCTTCCTCTGAGCACAGTTATTGTCTTGCTGTGGCTGAGTGACTTGCAGCTGGGTCATACCTAGCACTGTGAAACCTGGGAGAGCATTTATCAGTATTTACAAGTGGGTAAGGGTCCCCTTACCTCTCACTTGCTGGATGTAGAGGCTGGAAGCATTTCTCCCAGTTATCCTCAGGGCAGAAATCTGAATTTGAAGTGGGCATAGCTTTCACAGATGGAAAATAAACAGCAAGTGTTTCCATCCTATCAGATGTAATGAGAAAAAATACATAATTAAGATGGTAATCAGTGCTCCAATAGATGAATTCTCTGTTATTTTTATGACTCTTTTCTCAGAACAGTCCTTTTAAATGTCACAGCAATATTAGCTCCAAATTACAAATGGGAAAATAGAAGGACATAAACACATGATTTATGGTGTTAAGTGAAAAACGAAAGAAAAAACATATTTTTTGCTCTCTAAGCAGAACTACATTCTTACTTTATATTCAGATGTAAGTGTATAACCCTCACAGTAGTGTCTAATTTATATTGTTACAATGTTCCATGTACCAACACCAGATATAGTAGCCTAGATTCTCATACTTCATAAATATGAAAGGAATATTAATTTGTAAATGAGCTTTTCCAACATCTTGTGATATTTCAAGCATGCACTGAAGCAGCACTTCAGGTTTGCTATTAATTTTTTTTTAATCTTCAGTTCTTCACTGTGAAAGTCCTCCTCCCTGTATTAAGCAGCCTATTAGTCACCTAAGATCAATACTTTCTGCACTTCTATCTATTATCTTGGTATCACTGAGACTGGCCAGAACTTTCTACCACAGTTCTTGCTGCTACTTAAATTTCACCATAATGATGTGTTTACATCAGTAACAGTTCAATCAAAATTGGATGTGTTTATAACACTTACCACAGTTTAGAATAACAGCTTACTTCCACTTTATTACAAGGAAACTGCTAAATTGACTGTAATTCCTAATCAATATAGGTATAATTCTTAGAATTTAAATAGGTTTTTAGGTGTTGCCCGTGCTGCTAAAGGTGACATGGATGTCCTGCAATTTGTCATCCAGGTACTGCAGAATCCATTTCCAAACAGTTGATTGTTTCATTCTAATTCCAGTTACCAAACCCAGTAAGATTTCATTACTAGCTCTTTTCTTCCCCTTTCCCAGTGCCTTTCCTTCACCTGGGCTTGGTTTAACTAGCAGCAATATTATATCATGAAAGAATCTCCAAACATCTAATGACTCAATCCTTCATCGTCGTAACACATCCATGCCTACTGCAGAGGAGATGCTGCTGGTGGGTACAGCTGTCTGATTCCTCCTTTAACCCCTGAGGATCATAAGCTTTCTCTTATCATCCCGTTAGAGTGATAACTCAGGATGATAACAACTCCTCACTTCACTACACTTGTCCAAATATGCTTCTCTGTTCCTGATTTGTGTCTACCAGTTCACCATGATTTTTCTCAAAATCAAGCTCAATTTCACTGGGAAGAGCTGCAGCTCAAACTCAGCTCAGTACTTAGAATGAAGATCACAGATTTCTCAGAGTGGTGAAATTGATGGTCTGCACCTTGAATAATCATTTTTTGTCAGTGTTTGGCTGTGTTTCAGGGCAGGACCCAAGTGTGTTTCTGAGCGTGCCTCAGGCACACACTACTCCTGTATCAGAGGGCACCAGTCTCTACTCAGTATATCCCTCTTTGCTCTCTTGTGGGAAGAAAACTCACCCACCTGGTACCAGGACATTTTTGGGATAGATCACTCATCAAAACTGCCAGGCACTTTCTGGGCATACCTGTGGGACTTGGCCACTGCTCAGCTCAAATTCACCCAAAAGAGATTTGACCAACTTCTCTCCCTCTCGTGAACCCTTCCTGTTGCCTTCACAGCCACCACGTGAGAGGGGGTTTTGAACTTGTGTATTTGAGGAAAACCTTGGACAGACAAACACTTTCCATTGATCAGAGGTAATATGGCCTCCTGAGGGAGACTGGCAATTTGCAGGTTGGCAAAAGCTCTCACTGAAAATAGATGCCTAATTCCTATTAATTTAATATCTGCAGCTGCTCAGCTTGAGTGATGGAAGCCTTAAAGAAGGTGTTGGGTCAAACCCTACCAGAGATATTTTCTTTCTGGATGTAGTTCTATTGGACCAAAATGATAAAGTCTAGGGAATAAGAGCTTCCAGACAAGTAACCCACGTCCAAGTGTTATAGCACTATGCTTTTTATTTCTTGCCTTTTCTATCTCCTGACTGACTCTTTCTGAACAGAATAAAATAAGATTCAGAAAAGCCTTTTAACAGCTTACATACTTCCATAACTTGATTTCCCCAGTTTCCTGACAAAAAAAAAGGAGCTTCAAAACCTCTTCTCTGAAGCAGCTGGAACTAAACTTATCTCTTGCTCCTGTGGCCCTTCCCTGGAAAGACTGCTGCCCTCCGACTTAGGCTCTGAATTCCACAGTGAAATTCTCAGAAACTGGAGCCAGGTTTGGTCAGTGCTTCTGAGTATTTAAGAGCTCTATCATTGAGACAAGATGAGAACTTTCTTTTCAAATCAACTCAGAGAAAAAAAAAACGCAAGAGGAACAGGAAAGATAATCTCTCAGCTCACACTACACAAAGCTTATTTTCTATGTCATTGGAGACGGACAATATTTTTAATCTATTTCTCACAAGTGAGTCTGAGTTCAGTAAACCTAGGATCTGTTTCCACTCTCAGAGGTAGTGAATCAAAAGCAGTTTCCTAGCAAATCCTGAATACACTGGGCTCTCCATCTTATTGGAGTAGACAAGGCTGATGGGCCCCCAGCTACGTGACTAACTAGCTCCAAACCTGCTTCAGGAACTCCAGTGTGAGCAGACAGGTCCCTTCAAAAGCACCCATCTCTCTCCACTGCTCACTGCTTTCTCAGGCATGGACTGCGTAGGTGTAAATGGTGCTTAGGCTGGGCTGACTGGATCCTGTCCCATCTTCTAAGCAGCTTTCCTGTATCTAACAATAGAAAAAATCTTCCCCATTTCCAGTCCTTCTGCCTGAGACTGTAAATGTGAGTCCTTTTCCCAGTGAAGAAGTTTGACAGGTTAGCAATGGCAGGTTGTTAATACTTAGATGACTTCAAGTACAATATCAGATTTGTTGCCTGGCTTGGGGTTTGTCTAGACGAGTTGTTTTATTAGATAACAGATGGTTTGGAAATTGTTTGCAGTGACAGGGCTGAGTAGAATTTGAATTCTCTGTTCCCAGATCAGAAGGAATGGGGTAGGGAAAGTGGAGAGCAAAACTCCCACGTTTCCCATTGAGACTGAAAAATGGATATAGATATAGATTTAGATATAGGTATGTGTGTGTATATTATTGAGGGAAATGAGGTTCACTTTGTTTATAATGGATCCTTAAGCAACTCTGATAAATCACAGGATGAATTTCCTTAGTACACCCTTAGAGCCAGTATTGGTATAGTAAATTTACAGTCTTTCAGAGTTCTTCACTTTGAGTCATTCTTTACCTTTGTCCTTTGCTCTTCTCTGCCTTTCTCAGTCCCCATTCCACCCCTCTCTACCCGTCTGTCTCTGCCCATTTCCTTTGCCCTTCCTTCTCCTCTGCCCTTCTTCTCCGCCTTTCTTCTTTGTTTTTCTTCTTTCTCCTTCTCTGCCTGCCTCCTGTCTCTGCCCTTCTTCTCATTTGTCTTTCTTCTCCTCCCATCTTCTCTCCTGCTCTCCCCTTTCTGCCTGCCCATCTCTGCCCTTCTTCAGCCTTCTCTGACCTTCTCTTTTTTCCTGATCCTTTGTCCTTCTTCCCCCTTCATCTCCACCCCTCTTCTCTGCTGTTCTGTTCCATTTGCCCAGCTCTCTCTGACCTTCTCTGACACTCTTTGAACTTCTCTGACCTTCTCTACCTTTCTGTTGTTTTCTCTGCCCTTCTTTAACCTCTGCCCATCTCCACTCTTCTCTTCTTTTCTGCCATTCTTCTCTTCCTTTTTCACCCTTCTTTGCCAATTTTTTGCCATTCTTTGCTCTTCTCTGCAGCACTCACCCCTGCTCTGCACTGTTCTGCCCTTTTTTGACATTCTTTCTCTTTTCCTGCCCTTCTTTGTCCCCTTTACACACTTCTTGGCCCCTTGATCACTGCCTGTCTATCTCTACACACTGCTCTCATCCCTTTTTTGCCCTTCTCTGTCTTTCTTCACGTCCTCTACTCTGCTCTCCCCCGTGTTATAAAACCGTAACTATAAGCCATACCCCCAACTCCCTTTCCTTTCTTTTCATCCATCTTCTCTGCTGTTCTCTGCCTTCCTGTGCCCCTCTCCACCCCTTTCTTCCCCCTTTCACCAGTGTCATCAGAATACCTGGAGTTAACACTGTTAATTTATTTAGTGCTACTCCCCAGGATAAGTAAATGTATTTTTTTCTGTACACTTGAAGCTAACGCTTGATGATATCTGCACGTCACCATAGAAACCAGGACAGGTTCTTCTGTAAGTCAAAGGTTAATTTATAATTATTTTTAAAATCATCTCACTCAGATGCATCAGTGTAGACAGGACTTCTCCAAAACCTTCTTCCTTACCAAATAATCTTTCTATTCTAGCTCTTCCAAAAATACATTAACATGGCTCCTGTTTGCTTAAGGCAGATTCTCCATAAGGTGTTATACAAGATAACGGTCTGGTTCTGAGTGCTTGTAGCTATGCTTGCAATTGACAGAGTTACTGACAGCCCCAGCTCTCTGTGGGATGGCTGTGGACCAGAGCACAGATGACTCATTGTGTATGATGTTGTTTCACACCAAAGTGTTTGCTCTGTATACTGAACATGTGTGCGAGTCAATAACAAAAAGTTCAAGAACAAACATAGCTTAGATGGAAATAAATTCACATTGACTGAAATCATTATGCCCAAGTCAGAAACAACAATATAAATGTCTTTTTAAAGGAGAAGTTTTATTTGGGATGGTTCTTGTGTCTTCTACCGATGCTTGAGGGTCAGGCAGTGTGAAAAGTCTTGGCATTTCCTTGCAGCAAGTCTTTTCATTCCAGAGATGGGCAGAAGGGTGTTTGGGTCACTGCTCAGATTTCCCCCATGCAGCAGCAATACCCAATAACTGGGTGCTATTTTTCTCTTGGAAACACAGACTTTTGCCAAAACTGCTTTTCTCCCCCACCTGTCTCCCCAGCTGCTTTTTCAGAGTTCAGCAGATATCTGAATAGCTGGTTTTGTATTGGGAGCTATTTATTTGCCTTGCCAATTAACCCTCCCCTGCAGCTCTTGCACATCTATAAGGCATAGTTAAAGTCCTTTTGATCTGGTGATGCTGTTAATGTCCTCCTAGGAACAGCCTCAGTCTCAGGCTGGCTCAGTCATGTGGAGGTGTCCCCTCAGCTACCTCCTCTCTCCCCAGCTGAACTAATAAGGATCTCTGAGAACAGCACATTACCTCAGTCCCTCAGAATGCTTGACTGTACCTCTGGGCCACATCTTTTTTTACTAAAAAAACCCTCTACCATGTATGCTGGAAGATTTCCAATCTGCGGGACATTATACACATATAAAGGCAATCTCCTACTGTAATGTTTCCTTTATGAAGATGTGGTAAAGGGCACAGAAATATTCCTCTTATCTGGTTAACAAATAACACATTGCTTTTGTGCTACTGTAGGAGATTAAACTGTGTAATTTACTTATAACATCAGGTTTCTCATGGAGTATGGGTATAAACCCACAAAGACTTCAGGAATCTTTACTGGGCTTTGAATTGTGTCCGTAAGTACTTTGTAGGTGACAGACTGGTTCAGACAGTGCTGTCCCATGAGGATTACTAGGATGAGTCACCCTTACTTGTGTGGAGGCTTCTGCGTGTGGTAATGTGCTCAGGAAACTGGGGAGCAAAGAAAATCCTCTAAGTCATTTCCCGAAAGTCTCTAGCAATGTCCCTTCCGCAAAGTATTTCCACACCCTAGACCTGTTCTTGCAACTTGTGTGTTTCTGAAGCCCAGCAGCCAATGAAGCCAAGATGTTCATACCCTCCAGGAGTGTCCCGAGATATGGCCGAGCTTCGTCAGCTGCAAGGCTCCAGACATGGCCAGCCTGGGACAGACAGGGAATTCCCATTTTCTTATGCTACAGACAAGCCACAAGGCTGCAGTACCATCCCTTTTTTTTTTCCTGTGCCTGCAGAGGCTGAGCTGCAGAATGTCAGTTCCACCCTAGGCGAGGAGCCACCTCCTGGGACCAGCCTGAGGGCCAAATCCAACCTTGAAAAACAGCCAGCAGGATGACATGCAGATCAAAGGGGTATTGCAGAGCTCAACTGCAACAGACCCCTTAGAGACTTTTTAAAGCATTTTAGCTCACCCTTAACTTCTTTGAAATGGAGCACAGGTTCTCTCTGGAAGAAAAAGAAAAGCAGAGTTTGGTACATGCCCTGAAATGCACAGGCACCTGAGGAGTATTCCCACCTTCTGTACCCATCTGCTCAGTGACCGTGTTGTTTGCAACAGGTTTATTATTTCTGCTGTACCTTTAGGAAAACGACTCCACAAATCTCTGAGGCTGGAAAAACTGTGTTTTGATGGCATTTAAACATTTTAAGTGTCATCACAAAAATTTTAAATGTGGTATGTGTATATGTATCCCATGTCCCACAAAGTGTGGGCAATGTGTACGTGTGTGAAAGAATCTTCTCAAGAGCAAGAGGCAGAGCAGTTATTTCAGTATTTCATGAGCCTTGGTAAATTTGTTTTTAATGAGAGAAAGAGTGGGGTTTCTGTTTTGTTTTGTTCTCTTTTTTTTTTTTCCAGTTTCCATGTTCTAGTTTGATTTATGAGTCCATCAATGGACATAAACAGTGTAAGTGCATGAGAGTATCTGCGTGCCAGTGCAGGTTTCCAAAAGCATACAAGCTACAGTGAGCCATCCTATTTTGCAGTTAAATTCCATGTCTCTGATGGATTTCCCCACACTGTTGCTAGGAGATGAAGGTAATGCCTAACAAAGGATATATTGACAAAAAATTTTCCAGAACAAATCTATCTTGTTATGGTAAATAGAGACTCACATAAAACGGATATTGCTGGATTTATTTCCCTAGTGGTGGCACTGGCAAAATTGCATACATCAAGTGAAGGTGAAATTTCCCCATCACAAATGCATTTTTGTTTTGTTTTGTTGACATAAGGACTTCCAGTGTGTTTAATGCTGAAAGAGCTGCTGCCTTGCAGTGTGTTTTGTTGCTAGGCTGATAGGCTGAACACATCCTGCATCAGCCTTTTTCCTTCTTCCCTTCTCTGCTACTTCTCCCTTTCAGGAAGAAATGTGGCTTATTATAGTGGTTCCCCTCTTTTCATGACTCTTCTGGGAAACATGGATTCCTTCTTTTAAAGCAGGGAAGAAGTGTGCATGACTCGGGACATTTTGAGATTTGGCATAGAAGCAGCTAAATGCAATGGAAAAGCAGATCAGCCTCTTGCTTTATAGCTCTATGCACATCTGCATTAGAACAAAACAAAAACACAAAGTTAAATGGAAATCTAATAAAGAGGGGAACTTCAGGAATTCTCATGGAAAGATTAAATTTCTAGAAAATGACAAATTTTCTCCCTTTCTTGTGGTGACTTAATGAACACACAAGCAGACTTGAAAAGCAAAAGCCAACATGACTTGAGCCACATAAAACAAAAAATTTTGCTGGATAAAAATTTTAGTTCTGGTGTGGCATTTCTATTTTCCCACCCTCTGGCATCCCAGCAGTTCCTATGCCACCATAGGAGTCTCTGGCTCTAAACACATGTAAGTAAACAACTTGCTGTCCAGAAAATTGTCAAGGCTGAAAATGAGATTGCCTCTTACCTTTCAGGGCAGGAAAGGAGTCAGGGAGAAACACAATCCCCTTCATTTTCCTATATGCATCATCGCACGGAGGGAACAGGCAATTTGAACTTTTTTGAGGTAAAGTTACTGTGTCCCTGACTCCACAACTGTGCAAATATTGGGCTGGTTTCATCTCGGGTGTGAATCTGCTCACCCAGGCAGGGCCATCTGCACAGACCAGTGGCAGATGTGGTCCCCTCCTCCTCCGTTCACAAATGAATGGTGTGGAAGGGAATAAAGGCAGAAATTGTCACTTCTTATCATCTCACTCCTTAGCTGGTCCCCTCTTGGGATGCATGTTTACCTTCTGCCTTGCAGGGCACAGCGAAGGTGAGCCCACCAGTTGGCCAGAAAAATGCAAGTGGGAAAGGAGGACGCATCATGCCTGGAGTCACTCGGTACTATCACGGCCATTCCCTGTTTTGTGGGGAGGGCGGAAAATGCTGGTTTTGTGGTGTTGATACAAATTCCTTCGGGAAGCACTCTTTCCACCACAGTTCTGAACATCTATGTCAACTTTTGCACTGGTAATCACAAACAAAAGTTGCCACAAGTCAGAAATCTGCATTAAATTTGTCGATTCGCTTGCACAGGGTTTTAACTAGACACGAATGCGCTGAGATATTATCTCTACTTGTTTTGATGGGCGAGGGAGAGGGGACAGCTGGGAAGGGCTTTGCAGCTCCTACTGTTACTGCACTTATCCGGTTTTCTGCTGTAATATCCTGTTTTTAGATGCTTACATTTTAGCCAAGCATTAACCGTTTAGGATGAGACTGACCATGCTGGGATGGTGCAGGCCTGCACCTGTGAAATATGAGTTAAAAAAAAAAGGTGATGTAATTTTTTTCCAGATCAAAGCCAAGTGAGGGGGTGGGGGGCAATATTTTATTCTATATTAAAAGATCAGTGCAATTTCTTTGCTTTGAGATTTGGCATGGTGGTAGCCATTAGGTGAAAAGGCTGTTTGCTGAACATATGGCAAACCAAGCACATTTAGCCAAAATAAAAAAATAGTAACAAGAAGCCCTTAAAGCACAAGCAGAGCACACTTGCATTCAGCAGAGACTTGGTTCTCACAACTGCATTGCTTAAGGATTTGGTCCTGATAGATGTGTCCTGTGGGTTCCCCCCAACTTGCAGCTCTGCAGGATGTGGATCCTCCCCCCACGAACCTGCCTGCTGAGCCTGGAGCACAGTGTAGGAGGCAGCTCTTGGTTATATGCAGAGGTACAGCTAGAGAGTGGAAAATAGAGCAGAACTGGGAGCTTGGGCAACCTCCACCAGAGCTAAAATATAACTGCTCTCTGCTAGGTAGCGATGCCTTCTCTGGGCTGGGGCTGACTGCAGTGGGATGACATGCTGCAAACAAAGCACAGCACCAGTACAATACACCAGGCAACCTGGAGTGGGAGGTTCGGGAAACAATCTGTTGGACGGGAAGAGATGGGGAAAAGACAGCAAAGACGACAAAAGAGATTTTGCGAGGAGCGAAATTTGCTGGGTAAAAATATGAAGGCAGATTGTGAAAACCAGGAGCTCTGAGGAGGGCCAACAAGTTGCATATTAAAATAGGGCTGTGACACAGGAGCAACGACTACCGGGAGACAGTGAAGTAACAACATCAAGAAATTAATAAAACAGGAAAGGAAAACCAGAGAAGAGACAGCTTTTCCTTCTTCTTTTACATTTATACCAAGTGCTTATTTTCTTTATCCAGCTCAGCGTAGATCATATCCAAGGGTCATTCATGGGGATGGTTACAAATCAGAATAAAGTTTTCTTCAGCCCTTTCCAGCTTTAGGCTGAGCACAGGAGCCACTCTCTTTATTAGACACACTGGCTTCTGCAATCTTTGTGGCACTGGTGACTTCTTTTTGGAAAGATCAATAGGTAGGTGGTTGTTAAGCTCCCATTTTCTACTGCCTGTTGTAGAACAGCAACTTGCAGCTGCTCCTGAAAGCCATGCTCATACCATTGCTCAGCTTCAGAGAGCTCCCAGTGTTGTGAAAAGCAGCACTCTCTGTGACTTTTGGGTATCAGCCAAAAGTTGAACACGGGCTTTCAAAGCACTCGAGTCCCTGTTAGTTTAAATGGAGCTTAGACCATCAGATGTGATGGCCACGAAGTTTTGTGAAAATGCTGGTGACCAGGGTGCTCTCACAATGGAAAATTTTTGACTACCAAAGAATTCATCCGAAAAATGCTCTTATATGGCGTTGACTCTGCATCACTGTCATGTGCCAGGTATTTCAACAAATCGTCTTCAGCAGGCTTGAATTAGCATTCAGTAAGTTGGTCAAATGTGACTGAACTGTGTGGCCTCTTAACTGTGAGTTAAATGTATTTTTTGTTCCACTGACTGTTTTTTGAAAAAGAATATTGTCCAGCATGTCCGAAATATTATACGGACAGCCATTACCCACAGATTTATTTAGCTCACGCACTGGCAAATTAAAGTGGAAAAAGCCTTTTCGTAGAAGCTGCAAAAAGAAGAAAATCTTAGCTATTTGCAAAATTCTATTTCTTCTGTGGTCCTGCCCTTACAAGGAGCAGCCACAACTCTTTTCCTATCCATCCAAATTAGATATTTTTCAGTACTTGAACATAGTATTCATCTGCCTTGAGTGGCTCCTGACTTTGTGAAGAACAGATGGCCTGTGATAGCAGTGGGCTGCTGCACTGAGTGTCTCAAAGCTCACCACAGAGTGACTTTAACTGCTTTAGCTTCTCCTACATTCCTAACACTGCTCTTCTGACATCTTAGTTTATTAAGTGTGCCTTGGGCTATAGTCTTGTCTCCTTCTCTTCTATTTCCCTCTCTCCTCTGCTCACCTGTGCGGGGTGTTATTAATTCAAATATATTTCAGATACTGCTGTTCACTGAAACCATATATCTTTACTATGGGGCTCTTTACAGAAAGGGCTGGAGCTGGCTTCAGTTTTGCACTCTGCTCTCAGGGAGCTGGTATTAAGTTTTCTGTGGCCTGTTTAGGTGTGTAGACATAAGAAAAGATTCCATAAATTTTATGGAATATATAAAGAATATATAAAGTATAAGATAGGAAAACTCTGGAAACATAAACCATAGTTTATAGTTATCTGTAAACTATGAAATATCAGATCATTTCCTGATTCAAGTATGAGCATATACACACTGTATGATAGTCTTCATACAAATGATACTGAACTCTTAAAAAAGCATTGCAATGTCCCAGAAAGACTTTTTTGAGAAAAAAAAAATCTCTATTAAGGTAACTTTGATCTCCCTAACCAGACAGTATGAATTAATTTCATTGAAACAAAAATCTTTTCTAGTGTTCCTGCTTCACTCTGCGTGAGAGACCGAAATGTTAATAATGGTTAATGACTCAAAACAATCAGCCATTTGTGGAGGCGAGTAATTGGCTCACCTATGCTTACCTGAGAGGAAGCTGTCATTTCTTAGAAGGGGTCATAAACCATCAAAGACCCCTGAAGTGCCCACAGACTTCTTTCTGGGGCCTTTCATCCCCACCCCTGATGAATCAGGACTGCAACTATGACCTTAACCAACAGGTCATCGCAGGATCCATGTGTGGTGACATCTTTCTTCTCTTAACCTTTCTTTCTCTTTCTTTCCATTTTATACACTTTTCCTTATTGTTTTTATGCTTTTACATTGCTGTATTTCTACAGATAAAAACTAAAAGGGATACATATCTCCTTTCCATTGAAACCAAATTGTTCTAAAATAAACCCTACGTATATATATATTTATAAACGCTGATCATTCAGTGTTGTTTCACTCTAATCCGCCCCAAGAGGTCTATTAAGGAGAACACGAGTTACCCTCGCCTTCAAAGGCAGGTCTTAACACTAAGATATGGGTTCTTTTCAAAGGAAAATTTATTTATGAGGCAGTAATTAGTTCTTAATTCTTCATTGCAGTTACCTCAGTCAATCTGTTAGCATGAACTTCATCATGTGTGAAACCTGCCCTGTTTTTCAAAACACACACTACAAAAGTCTAAAAGTTCCTTTTGAAAGAAATATTGGTTGTGTTCAGTCACTAAAAAAGTTTCTGTATTGTTTCCTCTTCTACATTCTGAATTTCTTAGAAACTGCAATTGTACAGTCTTTATTTAACATAAAAAGTAATTTCTGATAGTAGAAGCTTCATGAAGATCTTCCAAGAGAAGGATACAAAGTTAACCAGATTGTGGGAATATGTATTCCAAGTAGATGGAATAGGATATCAAATGTAATTCCAGAATTTCTTTGACAACAAAGGAAAGATATTCAAAACCTTAGCAGAACCTTTAATTCTTATTGGGACATAACTGCTGTGGTCTCATGCCAAATGGGACATTATAATTAACTACAAAGTCAGGAAGATTGTAACATTTATTATTATTAGACTATATTTATTATTGTAATTATTATGAGATCATGATCTTCTTTTCTGCCTTGCATTTGTGTCCTGATGATGTGGTTATCCTTCTATACAACTGCTGTTTAACTCATAAAATATAGAGGATAAAATCTTGTTTGGATCCAAGTGTGGCATGCAGAGCAATCTAGCTGCTGTGCTTTTAATTAGACTACAGCTATTTTGCATATCAAATATATCTGTTCGAATTTCAGCAGGAGGTGATGTAATTTAGACACGAAGACTGTAAAGGCATGTGGAGGCCTTTGTGTGTAAAGATACCGCTTAAATGTAAACCACTGTGCTTTGATATCAAGTACACGAGGTTTGATCAACAAAGGGGGCTGGGGAGCACCAGCAGCTCCCTGTGGAGATGAAGCCACTCGGATCCTCACCGAGGGGGAAGCACCTCCTCTCCTTTCCTCCCCAGGACTTTGCTCAGGGCGCCGGGCTCAGGTTCCTCAGATCTGTGAGCAGTCTGACAGAAGGACCTAAGGGAGGATCAAGCAATTTTTTAAAAATTAATTTTCTACCTATGTTCCCCTCTTTACTTCACACACAGACTTGGCTGTAATAGAAAGAAAACGGCTTTCTGGCACACTTCCAAGTCCAGCCTTGGACATGTCACTTAGTGGGCCCTTGCACGAAGCCCCTGCTGCTGCAGCTATGTGGCAAACACTTGCTGTTTATGTAAGTATTAACAATGAGAAGTTTTATTTCTCATTTGCCATTTCCTTGCCAGGTTTTCAAGTGCAAAGACAAAAGATCTGGGGACTACACTGTTTTCAAACCTGCAGAAACTCAGAGGAGAAAAACACATCCACGATTCCAGGTGCACACTTCAGTAGAGCAACACTAAGGGAGAAGGTTTTTCTTTCTCACTTGCTTTTCAATTTCTTTAATTTTTCCAAATAGTTTAA
This sequence comes from Cnemophilus loriae, assembly GCA_013397755.1. Taxonomy (NCBI): domain Eukaryota; kingdom Metazoa; phylum Chordata; class Aves; order Passeriformes; family Corvidae; genus Cnemophilus; species Cnemophilus loriae. The sequence continues at coordinate 87,613 of VZTF01008266.1, read as the reverse complement.
TTAGTTCAGGTGATTTAATTAACAATTACACTGCTTGGGTTTGCTCAGAAAAGGTTTGACTGAATCAAGTCCTGCCCTTCCTTTTGCATCAAGCTAACAATATAAGGATGGTTCGTTAAGCGAGAGGGAACTAAGAGCGGTAGGTTCACAGAAAATGAAGCCTGAAATCAGAGTTTGGTCACCACAGCTGCGGGCTTTGGCTTCCTGCACATTGCAAGGGAGAAGGCAACGTGTAGTGTGAAAAACAAAGAGGATTTTCAGGTATTGGCAAGGAATGTTTTGGGGTTTTGGTTTTTGGGGGGTTTTTTTGTTTGTTTGGTTCGGTTGGGGTTTTTTTTATGTTACGTTCACTTCAGAAGGCCTCATCGTGGGGCTTCATGGGTTTTGGTTTTTGGCCGCCGGGGCGAGCAGAAGCAGCTCGGCTGGAATCCTGGCTGAATGCTGGTGCCACCTGGTGAGGGCCGGGGAAGTGGCAGGGATCTTCCCCTGCGAGCTGCCGTGAGGAGCCAAGAGCATCACCTGCAGTTTGGCAGCCGCCGTGTGTCACCCCCGCGGCGGTCGCTGCCATGTCCCCTCTTCCCTCCCCTTCCCTCCCCTGGCAGCGCAGGCCCGGGGGCAGCAGCCCCAGGCTCTCGGCTGGACAGACAGCCAGGCCTGGGCACTTCTGGTTATTCACAGCTTCCACCGCTGTTAGGGAACGCTTCAGCACTTCTGGTATTGACTGACAAGCGTCACTCTCCATAATGTAGTTATTTCATGGTTTTGTTTCGCGAGGAGAGGCTGAAGGCACTGGCCGATGGAATGCTGGCTCCCGCAGAGCCCTCTTCACCCGGCGGCGCCTGGCGTAAAGCCACCCACACCTGGCAGCGACAGCAGAGGCCTCAGAGACATGAAATCCTGAAGAATGAAATGAAAACTGGTGTCTGGAGAGAGGATGGAGATGCCCAAGTCGTGCCTGTGGTAAGGGAGAGCGACGCTGCTGACCTGTGCTTTGCCTTCCCCGTTGCCCGGCCAGGGTGTGTGTGTCGAAGCTGGGCTGAGGAGAGGCGCCCAGGCAGAGGGCGGTGCTGGTATAGGGGATAGATGCTGGGAGCACGTGGGGAGGGGTCGGAATAGGGAAAATAAGAGCGTTTTAAGAGTGGGGAAAAGGAGACAGAGGAGCTACTCAAGCCACTGGAAGACCAGGCTTCGCTAACACATCTCGCAGTGTGGTGTGTTGGCCTCTCAGACATACACCATCCTCCCCTCCTGCTTGCCTAAATCGAGCATGGCTAAATTCCTGCAGCTGCAAAGATGTGGTTTTAGTGAAGCTCCTTTTCCTCTTGACCTCTGTTTATCTCCTCTCTGAAAGTTTACTGGTATATCCACACATTACAGATTTTTGTTTGTTTGTTCTTGGGAGTTATCTTTATCATCCAGACAATTTGGGATGTACCAGGAAGGCAGGGAGCGGCATTGCTTTTATTTTGCTGACAGTTGTCATGATAGGTGGTGACAGCAGAGTTTCCATCCACTGTGTAGATAGGTTAGTTATTTGAATGTGACATGGCCTTCAGATTAGGTAATAATGGGCTGCTGCTTTTATCAGATCTGCCAAGAAAAAAGATTGCTTCCTTCAAAACCAAATTAGAATTCATTATTTTTCCCAAGGAAACTGCATACTTTCTGGGTATAATAGGGAGATGTTTTTGTGACCAAAATCCTTCTCTTGTGTGTATGAAGGAAGCAGAGTAAAATATGATCTTGACATTTCTTAATGATGCTCTGCACATGTGATGCTGTGCAAGACAGTGGTTCCTGGGATCCTGAAGCTTTAGATAATGTAGGCACAGGCTTGTACTTCATTTGATTTTTAATCCACTGGGCAGTATTATACAAGGAAAATATTTATTCCACAAAATAACCAAAGACCTGCCTTTATTCAGGGATTATTGCAGTTCATTCATATGCAAAGAAAATATTCCAATAGTTGCTGTTCAGTGCTTTTTGTGACAGTAGTCTGAAGTCTGTTTAGGTTGTGTGCCTAAGTCTTCTCCCTTCTGTATTGAACATTTTGGTGTAAGATTTGTGAAAAAATAAGAGCTTAGTCAGTTTGTCTGAACACTGAAGACCCTTGCTCACTGGGTTCAAACTGTGGCAGGGTTTTCTTCAGGGAGTACATGTTAACTGCTGCCAAATATTATATTTACATCAGGAAGTGAGATTTCCGCCACTGGAAACATGCACTGCCAAGTACAGCATTCCTAAGTAAATATGGAAGCACAGATCATTGTTTGCGGTCCACCTATTCACCCATCTGAACCTCTGTACCCTGAGGTCTGAAAGCAAAAGGGAGTTTCAAAAGTACACAAGACCACTTTTCTCCTCATTTGACTTAGGCCCTGCTCAGACTTCTTGTGAAATCAGTGGATGGAGATGCTACCCCTCTGTGACAGGAACCCCTTCCAGAAACTTCATTCCTGATGTGGAAGTGAGATGCAATTTAGCACCAGTCTCAGGGTGACTGACCTGAATGAGAGGCTGTTTGCACGTTATCCTAACTCCAATTCCACCAATTTGAGGCAGGCCAGGGCTGGCCACCTGAAAATTCTCACTGTCATGTTTTTTTGGTCTGAATTTTTATGAAAGGTGAACCATAACAAAATGACTTGCAATTTTTACATACATCTGTGTGTGTGTGTATGCAGTGTAAAACCTTATTAATATAAAATTAATGATAATTTGATATAACCTGTCTCTTAAAATGAACCTGAAACAAAGGAGTGCTTAACTCAGTTGTCACCCTGGGAGAAACTCCCACTAGCTTTGCTTGAGTGAAGAATGATAAAGAAAAAAAGAAAAAGGCTGTGGAAGGTAACACATCTCTAGTTAAACAAGTAACAGCTTTGCTGACCATACGTCCAATCTGAGCCTGCATATTCTAGATTTATTCAGGTATTGGTCCACCTTCCTCAATTGCCCTAAACACTTTCATTTAAATATGGAAGGAACTTAGTATAAAGAAATCTACTGATTATATGCAGAGTAATGATTACACCCATGTGAGTGCTGTGGGATGCATTTGCTTTATTGGTTAAGATGGACCTGTTCCTGGTTATACCAGCCAAGGAGTCTTGTGTTAAAATCTGGTGGAAAGAAAGAGGCTTTTTTATATCCAGATGGTTTCTCCTTGCTCTTCTGGCCCATGAGGACAGTGGGCATTTGGCATGGTGCAGGGTAATGTCAGAATCACTCCTGCTACTACCAGCCAGCTCTGAAAGAAGGAAACTGTGTTACCGCCAGATTTGCTTGCTTTTCCCACTCTGATATGCACCCAGCACAGCTCAACAGCTCTAAAAGGTCTGGGACATTATTTCGGTTTCTATCAGTCTCTCACAATTGCATTCTTTACTCAATAACGTCATTTGTTTGTTTGAGGAGGCAGAGCATTGTGGCTGCTTTGTTGTTTATATCCTATTCAGGGATGTTGCAGAATGTCTTTAAACAAAAAGCATTGATGCTTTGTTTTTAAAGTCTTTGGGCAAATTAATCTGTTGTATGTTTAAACCTTGTGCTCACCAATGCTGCTCTTGCATCCACGTACTCATATGTTTCTGTAAAAAGTGTTTTTCATCCAATGCTTATCTAACATGTTTAAATAGCAATGTTTCTATTATATATTTAATGCACCTAAACACGTATATACATAAATACGTAAAGCTATTAAGGCCCTTCTCCTTCGGGGGCTGTTACAGTCTGCTTTTCAGTAGACATTTAATACGTTTTAAAGGTCCAATTAACCAGCTTAAACAGTGCTGGAGCTCCACAATGCAGTTATGCCACACTTTCTGTGCAAAGGTTTGTGAGGGTAGCTATTGCTGCATTGTGTGGCTTGTTAAGTGTAGTTGAGTGCAGTGGGAGCCAGGGAGGCTGCATTTTGATCATTACATTTAATAGTGTCTGGGTTTTTTTTTGGTGGAACTCAGATATATGCAGTCCCTTCTACTATACATCATGTACCATTGTAGTTTGAGCTTTGGCTAAACAAGTTTAAATCTCCAGTCTGTGCTTAATGACAGGATGAAGAATGGTGTTTTTCTGTCTCTCCTAGGAGGAAAGCATATCAAAGGTATTACTTGTGGTGGCAGCATGCTTACTGTAGACACTATCTTAGAAATGACTTGAGATAATTATTAACTGTGATTTATACTTGTATGACTGGAAAGAAAGAAAATCAATTAGTGCTGGCTATTCCGTAGCCCTGAGCTAGTAATATATAGGCAACAGATCCTATCTGTTCTTTGGGGATTGCCAGTTATCGAGCTTGGACAATACTAATACTATTAGTATTTGGAACACAATTCTGTTACGAAAATTCCGTCTGGACAGCTCAGCATCTCTGATTTTGGAATGGAAGAGTTGCAACAAGAAAAAAAAAGTGAATGAAAGAGAATGAAGCTTAGCTACCATTTTAACTTTAAAAAATTGCCTTTGGAACTGAAAAAAATTACAGTATTTTGTACTTAAACATTAGTTTAATTAAAAATAAATTAACATACATATTATTAAAACAATGATGCGCATCCTCTATACACGTATTATAACATCCTGAACCACTTGCAGTGAGAGAAGGCAGCTGGATTTGAACATGAGTAACAATTAAAGTGTGACTCACAACTCGGACCTGTAGGGATAGATGATGTTGCTAGTGGTTCGTTGAGTAAGTTTTCAGAGGCTGGTATCAAGCAGCCAACTTCTTTAAAGGAGGAGTTTCTCACTCTGTTTAGAGCAAGTAGCAAACTTTCTCCTTTTCTCAGAATACCTAAGTGATGGAATTGGAGCAGACAGAAATGTTACTACGTAATTTAATTCAAGCTGTGTCGGTCTGAAATAAGAATAGAGCAAGGCATTCCTTCCCAGAAGCGAGGGATTGCAACACATGGAGTTATACAGTGCAGTTGGGTCAGTGTGCCCCCTTCAACAGCTCCAAGAGTATTGTCTTAAACCCTGCTGCTCTGCTGGATCTTTGATGGGCAACAAGTCAGTTGTGAATCTTAGCAGTGGCTCCAGTGTCCCGTGGCTGTTGTGTAAAATCCAAGGGTATGTGGTTCTTCCTGGTGTCCTACCCTTGTGTTCGGGCCAGGGCTATAGCTACTCTTTAATTTTCACAGCCATAAAAGAAACCTCTCATATATAGCTAGTTCCAGTATCTCAGCTATTGATGTGGAGGAAAATATGAGGAAATAATGCCTGGTAATTTAGTGTGATCTGAAATCCACAGAATTACAGAGGACCAGAGGCACCACTCATGTATCCTGGATTAGCAATTCCCATCTTACTCACAACATCATTCCTGAGACCTCTGTTTGCAGAACATTATGCCAAATATTTTTTTCTCATTCACCCTTTGGTTGCTCTGTCTAAAGAACCTTGAAGAGCTGCAGAGAGAAAAATCATTTTATCAGTCTTGTTTTGAAAGCTTTGGAAGAAAAAGCAGAGTGAATTCCTGACAGCCTGCAGGAATTCAAGGCTAAAGAGCAGAGGAGCTGTGGAGGAAACCTCAGAGTTATGAACCTGTGTCTGATTCAGCTTACAGGGATCTCAATGGAAATGATTTTACTGATTTTTCTGGGAGCTGAGCCAAGTCCTTTTACAAGACAGGGTGGCATTATGCTACTGCAAACTGGGCAATAGGACTCTGAAATTGAATATACAGAGCTTTGATATAGGGAAAAGTCTGGGCAAGTACAGGTGGTGAAATCCTGTTCCTGTTCAAGAGAGGGAAAATGGAGCAGTTGAATCATTCTTGCAATGCAAGAATGTAGAGGATGTAGGAACCTAAGGGCAGCTCTAGCTTCTATAAAAGTCTGTAGCTGTTTTGCCATGGCTCTTAACGAGGCAGGTCTTACAGCCGTTAGAGGTCAGGTTTTGCCCCTTTCCACATTACTGAGTAAACTCCAACTGACTTTATAAAGTGGGGAATTATGCCACTCATTTTGTAACACATAAATTATGTTTTGTCTATTTGTTTTGTGCGAAAGTTGCTACAAGAAAAGAGTCAAGATATATGAGGAATGACGAGTTGAAACATCAATTCAGTGAAACTGTGGAGCTGCTTTTAGCATTTGTATGTTAAAACTTCCTTTTGAAGTAGTCTCACTGATCTTACATGGGTTGTTTGAAGATAAAAAGAAGACTAAGGGTGGCCTTTTCACCAGGGATTTTCTTCTCAAGTCAATTGGATTTTCACACTGGCAGGTCAGGGAAATGCTTTATAGAGAGAACATAACCTAAATCAAAGCCCACTTACAACCCCTAGTCCAGTGGAAGTCTTTCCCTAGTGTCAATTTTTTCAGGAAAAAAAAAAATTAAAGCAGGTTAGCATGTCTATACACTTTCTATGGTTGTCTGCAGTGATCCGTCTAATTACTGTTATTAGTCTGACCAGTAATAAGAAAACACTGCTAGTTAGAGCTTAGTGTACAAGAAGCTTGATAAAAGTTATTCCAGCCACCTTGAAAGGCTCTTGATCTTCCTTGTTGAAATTATCCTGTAAATAATCGAGGAATTTCAAAAAGAAAGGTCAAAACACAGTTTAATTCCCTGCACACAGCTGGACTATCCAGCAGCCGTTCAGCTGGGACATGAGGATCCTGGTGTGTTTCATGGTCATGAAATATGCGAACATAACCTTGTCTGGTTTTCGGGGTGTTTTTAAAGAAGCATTGGGGTACAGTTGGAGAAATCAGTTTATTGCAGGACCTTTCCAGGACACTTTGGAACATTGTTTCCTTTATACCCTTGCAGACATCACAAGCTCATTTAAACCATGCACACATTTAAGAACCTCTGGATTAAATTATTTATATTTTTATTTTTTCTTTGAAGAAGAAGTCAGGACTCAAGAGCTAATACTTGTACATAGTAACACCCTACCAGATATCTCTGATCTCACTGAAAAAGCCAGGTGTCTGTGGGAGGGTTTTACTGAGTTTATCTGAATTATTGCAGCAAAGAGATGCCTTAGAGAAATCCTGTATGACAGCTCAGGGAAGAAAACACTTTCACATTTATTTAAAATTTATATTTTCTTATTTTACAACTTGCTTTTGTAGGCGATAGTCTGAGCTGATAATCAATCCCCTTGTTTCTCAGGCACACGGAATGGAGAGGTCTGGCAGGCCACAAAAGCAAGGCAAGGCTGGTGGCCATAGGCATGCTTGCCTGCTGCAGGGGAATGCAGAGTACCCCTGAAAGTGAGAAGTGTTCCTCAGAGAGCCCAATGGGTCACCTGGAGGCCCTGGGGGTGTTTGTGGGACAGTGCTGGTGCTGCCACTGCTCTCCCATGGAAGGCGAGTGAGGAGCTGGTGGGTCTCTCTTGCACTGGGCATTACTTACTGCGGCACCACACTCGTTACTGTGCGGACTTGTCCAGTGAAACAGTAGCTGGGGATGGAAGGAAGGAAATCAATGAATCACCAGGAATCTGTGCACAGCCCTTCCTGCTTTCTTTTGAGAGGTTTCGTTAAGCCTTTGACTAATGACAGAGCTGAAAACACATAAGGCCCTGTTAATTACTGTGGGGCTATGCTTTAAGCAAATCATAGGTGGGATGTTTTCATAATTGTAATAATGTTTGCTCTTACAGCTTCCTTTGCTGCAATATTGAACCACTCTTCAATCACAACCGAATCAGGCACATGAGGAAAGAACAAATCCAATTCTGCATTTCAGTTACTGCAGATATCTACTGCTAAATAGTTCTTGTCAGTTTACGAACTTTATCTTGCCAGCAAGAATGATGAAAATAAAGCTAGGATTTGGCCATTCCTGAGTTTGTGATCTGAGTCTTACACAAATGGCAATGCTCCAAGGGGAAGCCCTTGAAAATTGGTCTGCAAAGTTTCTTAACGTTGTGTTTGAGCGCAAGTGTGCACTAAAATCCTTGAAGCAACTGTGCCTGGGTGAGCTCTTGAAAGTACAGCTTCGACAGTGCACTGCAATTGTTCACTTAATGTTATCTCCCGTTGTCAGAGAGTCATAGAATGATTTGGATTAGAAGTGATCTCAAAGATCATCCAGCTTCAACACCCCACCCCCATGGGCAGGGACACCTTCCTCCAGACCAGATTGCTCAAGACTCCATCCAGCCTGACCTTTAACTCCTTCCAGGGATGTGGTGTCCATAAGTTTTTTGGGCAATCTGTTCCAGTGTCTCACCACCCTCACAGTAAAGAATTTCTTCCCAATATAAAATCTAAACCTACCCTCTTTCCATTTAAAGCCATTTCACCTTGTCCTATCCGTACTCATTTTGTTTTTCACCCTGCTTTCTGCAGTGGATTTCAGAGGGTAAGCAGTTCTAGAAGATAAACCCAAAGCCATTCTACAAAATTGGAGATTCTGTCAAAGGATGTCCTGTGAACATGTTTTCTCCTTTTATCCAGGGAATATTTAAAGGTTTAAACTCTTTAAATTCACATGACTTGCCTTTCTGATCTTTGTTTTCTCAGTCCTGTCAGTAAAAACATTTGCCACCTTGCTCTACTCACTGATTAGAGTGGCTACAGTTTTAAGGAAGCTTCTTCCTCATGCTATTTTTGGTGCCTCTTTGGATTAATTCTCTACATGTGTATGACCAGTCAACACTATAATCCTACAGTCTGTGTTGCAGTCCTACAGAGGATGACTTTCATTAATTCATCTTATGCTAAATTCAATTAAGGAATTCAGAAAGATTTTTACTCTTTGTAAAATTATTCAAATGTATTCGCTAAAAAAATTCCAGACAGAAAATGCATAGTATGTGCACTCTGAGGATGTCAGAGACAAAAGCTGCCCTGGTCTGTAAGGAATAAATTAAGACAAATCAGTGCAAGGTGTTCTGAGGATAACCAAAAGAATATAAAAGGGCTGTACTAATTAAAAAAAAATCAGTTTCTAAAAGGGGTTAGTAAAATGGTCACAGCTTTTGTGTATAGGTGAGACTTGAGCAAATAAGAGCATAATTACATTTTTATTTGAAAAGAGGACTTTCTAGGAATAGAGTAGCACATTTGGTTTTCATTTATGCTTCTGGTTTGGCTTTGGCTTCTGCTTAAGATTTAGCCTTGGTTTCGATTTCAAGCATATTCTGGAGTTATGCTTTTTGTGTTCTGGAGGGTCTTGACAAGGAAAACAGAACCTCTTTAAAAGTAGCCAATCAAAATAGCTTATTTTTGTTTTTATCTTCCAATTCCTTGTAGAGCATCCTGTTACCAGTTGCATAGCAGAGGCAAATCCACTTCTTCAGCAGAAAAAGGCAGGTCATTTCAGCTGCTGGAGTGTAAGAGGTCCCCGGGACCTCAGGGGTCCCTCATCTTGCAGAAGGTGGGAATGGTGCCACTGCATGGGCTGAAAGCTACGTGAGAGCCTGTGTAGCCCTGCTGGAGCCCTGGCAGACAGATAAGCCGTGAGTGCCTTTTGCACAGATAATGAGAGGAAAGGAAGGAAGCAACTGGGGCAAATGCAGCAAGACCCGAGACCACTTCACAAGAAGCCAGAAGGAGGAAATGAAACAAGGCTGTGGCGCCAGAGTTGTTCTGGTGCTCGGTGTTCCTCCACAGGCCCTGCCATCATTCCTCTCGTCCACCTACAGAATATTATGGCAACGGTGACGTTTGGGGTTGTATCTAAAGTGGAAGTAGAAAATTAGAGCCCTTCTGATTTTGTGTCTGACCTGAAAGTAAAACTCTAATAGTAACTGAAAATCCTGGTGCTCTTATTTTAGAAGCCGAAATTAGGTTCCTAAACCTGACATTTATGTGCCTAAATGAGCTACTTTCCCAGAACCTGCTGGGCAATTACCAGTAGCAAAGATCAAGCTACTAGTCCTGGTGGCTAAGAAGGATTTAGGAGCCTAACATTAGACACCCATTTTTGGAGCATGCTAACATTGAGTTTTAGCTCATTCTTGATGTATGTATTTTTATTTCTGTGAAGTTTTTTTTTCCAAATACAAGAAACTCCTCTTAATGTCTTGTGTCAATAGATAGGGTTTGCAATACATTTGCCCAAACCCATCCCAAAGACCATCACTGAATATTACAGGAGTTCAGATTTACTGATTGAAGTCTGCTAGCAGTTCTCCCTGCTTTACAGACCAAGGAAATGCATTTGGCAAAAAGCGAAAACTGCATTAAACTGAAGGAGGATGTTAGCAGTAAAGTAGCCCCAGCTTTTCCACATCTGAAATAATTCTCCGTAGTAACTCAAGTAGGAATGTCAGCCAACTACAGAAGTGTGAGCACTATCTTCATTTTTTCTCTCCCAGCCAATTATTTATCATATTTTTGTGATCTCCAAGAGGATAATTTGGCTAGAGAGACCTTAGTTGTGTCGGTCTGCCAGGCAGTCACATGGTCAGAACCCACTCCAGCTGAGTATGAACTGTATTGCCTGTTGTACAAACTTGGAAATATATTGCTTATTTTCAATGCAGGTACAAAGGGCAGAAGTGAAGTTAGAATGTATAGAGGTGCAACAGAGGGGGAAAAAGCAAACAGAAGTAACGCTTGCTACAGGGAAATGGAAAGCATGTCAAAACTGTTGAAAACTGGGAAACAACATGTTAGGAGTCTCGCAAAAGTGAAAGCAAGACAAAAAGAGGTGTTCAGCCAGGCTTTTAGCTCCTTGTTGTTATGGGAGTGTAGAAACCGGGGAGAACTGGCCACCTCAGAGTGCTTTCTCTATTTATTACCATGACAAGTCTGTATGCAAGGGGGTATATTTGGTAACAGCTGGACACACAGGTATCTGCAGGTCACGTGTGTTTATGAGAGACAGTTGATTCCTGTATAAGGAGCAGCTGAGTTGCAGAAGGGCAATATCAGGTGCTTTATCGATGTATAGATCACATCTGTCTTACTTTTCAAAGTGAATGTGATGTGTGCTTCTTGTTCCGTGCTCTGATACTTAGAGTTGCATATGCTCGCTTGTTTTCATGCCCAGTGAATGTCACAGGCTAATGTAATGGTTCATCGAGTTCACAACTAACTTAGCCCTATATCTGATGTGATAGAAAATTCCTGTTGTTGTTGGTATCGTTTCTAGCTTGCAGGTTCCGTTCTGTCACATAAACTGGGCTAATGCCCAATGGAAATAAAGATTATCCCTATTCCATATAGTCCCCACCCTGAGTGAGGCCAACATACTAATGTATGGGAAAGCAATATGAGACTGGAGTAGGATTCCGGAGATTTGCAGAAAATAGAAATACAGGACCGCTATTTGCATGCCGCTGTTCCTTCTCCAGGGCCTGTTTCTATGAACACTGGAATGTATAACTTTCAGTATTAAGATGCCCAGCTGAATTTAATAGGAATAATGATTACACACTCAAAATACAGATTTGTTAACCTGTCATTAAAGTAAATAATGAATAGGTATGAGCAGAGTTTTCCGAAGTAATCAGACCTATTGCTGCTCACCAGAATTGTTGAAAGGTTGGTCCTGGATTTTTTTCATTGGCTTTCCTGGGAGAACAGTTAGACTGGTCTGGAAGGATCTGATGAATCTTCCCAATAACTTTATCTAGGGAGGAGATCTGGCCTGGCTTGAGCACAGATCTGGTCTGGCTGGACACCAGGAAACATTATTTTCAGTTAAATTTCTCAGCAAATACTGCTATTTACTCCCCAAAACGTGCATTGAAAGCATATATATCACCAGCTGTGAAGATGATCAAATATTCAAACAATTCTTTATCAAACAGATCTTTTAACAAAAAGTAGAAAAACTCACTAAATTTTAAGCTTGATAAGTAGTATTCCATCGCTCTACTGTTTGAAAGATTTGTGAAAAAAAATCTATTTTAGAAGAGGGAATAAAATAAAAATATGGCCTGAAAGAAGCATATTTCTAATGCAGTTGCAAGAGTTGTCAGCAACCAGCAATCTAGCCTGGATGAGGACACCTCCCAGACATTGTTATTCTTGAAGAATTTTGTGACTCTTCCTGTTGTTTTGTGGTGCGTGGCTCAGTGACTCACCCCAGGGCCTCCCAGCCAAACAACAGGATCCCAGGGAAATGAAAGTACTTCTAACACTGATTGCTACCAAGAGACTGAAGTTCAGGAGCTTTCCTTTCCCCTTCCCCCTCCAAAAAAAAACCAAACCAAACAAAAGGAAGGTATGACTGCTATAAAGATGTACTCGATCGAAGTAGGGAGACCACAGAGGGGAGGCTGGCTGTGGCTGCAGTGAGGTGTTGCTCCTCTTGCTCATTGGTGTTCTGCTGGAGCAGCTCCAATGTCTAGGTATTACTTCTATAACACATGTACTTTCCAATGCTTTTTTTGCTTTCAAGTGCTGAGCTGATCCAGTCCTAGTTGCAAGTTGATCCAAGTATCAGGTTATATAGTGATTTCCAGCCGCTATAAGCTGGGTTGAAACAGTCTCTTCTCATAAAGTTCTGTCGTGCAGTGAGGATGACAGAAAATGGTTATACCAATTAAATGAATAAAAATCTTAGGTTTCCTCAAGGGGTACTGAACAAGTGCCAATACTTTACTGTTCTCCTAACGCAGATGAAGCTACTCTGCAAAACTGAACTTTCTGTCAGTACAGTAATACTCCTGCAAAGGAGGAGTTTTGTGCAGTCATTATATCCACTTCAGTAAATGTGATGATACAGCATGTCACGTCACAGGTCTGGGCTGTTTCTACCCATCTTTTGCTAACACATGGATTTGACAGGCCATGTTGAGGAATTGACACCTAGGGCAGCCAAAGGTAGACTTTGCACTTCATCTTGTTACTCTGATGGACTAGCCCCCCAGGATCCCCAGCTGCGGTCTGCACATGCAGGCTGAAAATGGCTCTCCTTGTCTGTGGGTGATGACAGAAGTTAGGTAAGTAGTGGATTAATAAATTGATAAATGATACGTTTTCTAGACTGAAATTCTACCTCAAGACTCTCAGAATAGCAAGGCCTCTACAGAAATACGAGTCAGATTTCTGCTTCAAACCATGGTATATTGTCTGAGATAGACACTTAACCTGTTTTTACATGCTCCCAGTCATGGCAATTCTCCATCTTCAGCCAAACTATTCAGACAGTAGAAAGTCAGATGAAAACAATATGATGTCATTTTATTGAGTGCTTACTTCCTTCATTAACATGATGGGGGTACTCAGCCTGAAATGATGGTTGTGTGAATAGCACTGTCCCAGCCTTGACATTGTTCCTCCCTTCTTTGCGCTCAAGGAACAAAAATAACTGGTCTGCAGAAGTAGTTGTTGTCCACCTGCTACTCCCAGCACTGGACAAAAAGGAAAGCTAAGTATTAACTTCAGTGTCCAAAGTGCTGAACTTCTGAGTGTAACTCCCATTGATTTACCAGAATTCACTGGGGTGAATTTCATTTCTGATAAGACATGGGAATTAACAGTGTCCTAATCTAATCCAACTGTAAAGGAAAATAAATTATCTTAACTTGTTGGAGCATAAGACGTAGGTTATATGTGGTCCTGTTCTTCTTGGAGAGATGTAGGAGAGAAGCAATTGTTAAAAACTGTTCTTTGCCTAGCTGTCTTCTCATGGTACCCCAAACTTATTTGTATAGGTCTTGACTATAAATCAGCACTTTTTAATGTTAAATTGAGATACGGTGCTGTTGCTGCAAAGACCCATGGTGTTAATGTCCCTGGGCATAGTTTTATAACTCCAAATATCTGACAGTGTGTACCATAAAGTTAATTTTAAAAGGTGATTGGCATAATATGTAGTGGTTTATTAACAGCTTTTTGTTACTACAGGCAGTTTTCATTGCTACTGAACAGCCTAAAGTGCAGTATGTGGAAGCACAGAATGCTAGTAGTTCATTTTTTTTTCTGTTGTTTGGTGTGGGGTTTTTTCCCTTAAAAAAGTTGTAGTCTTATCCCAGCTGTCTGGAACAAAAGTTTAGATGAGTGTAAGCAGAGATGAATGTCAGTAGATGCATTCCTGATGACAAACTGCCCAGCAATATGAGAGATTGCCGAAAGCACGGATGTGTGAAATATTTTTTATGTGTTTTCCAACTATTTGTGGATGATCTAAAATACCTGCTTCTAGCAGGTGCCTAAGATGCATTTATTTTCAGTTGGCTACTTACTGCCTAACTATTACATGCTGTGGAAAGCATTTATTCCCATCTGGATTGGTGAATAAATTGGAAAGTAGAAATGCAGAGAACAGGAAAGTATTTGATATCTGTGAAGGGGCAGATATGCAGTCCTCTAGGAAGCTGGAATGCCGGGGGTATATTTTGGCACAGGGATTTTACCTACTTTACTTGGCAACGTCGTTTCCTTATCAGGGCAGACATGCATTGTATTTTGCATGTGTCAAAAAGTGCTTGCCAGCAGGACTCGTTCTGATAGCAACAACAGGAATTCTGAAATACACCAAAGGAATGAAGGCTTGGGAAGCCAGACACGGAGGAGCAGCAGTAATAGCTGTTCTGGATAAGGAGGTTAAGCCACAAACAGTTCAAGCCTATCAATGCTGGAAGCTGGATTGCAGGAGATTGTAGGTAGCTGCAAACAAACCAAAAAAAAAACGCACAAGGAAAAATGCCAAGCAGAGAAGAGCTGTCTTAAATTTGAGAGAGGCTCTGTTCAAAAAAATGTCTCATAGATATTGTCTTGGAGCATAACTTAGTCTCAGATTCATAATATGTGAATTCTGGCTTTTTGCTATGAGTTCCAGAAGAAGCTGTTCATTATGAAACATCTCTTCACCTCACTTTTTTGATGGAATAAGAGATGCAGGAAATGAGCGTGCTGGCCCAGCTGTTCCTGCGTACTCTCTATCTGCCCAACATTAAATTCTGTGCAGCTGCCAAATCTCTTGTAATTCTCCTTTTTCCAGCCCCATGGCCTGCAGCTCAGAAGCTCCCAGGGCCTTCTAAGTAGCCCAAACCCCCCAAATCTCACAATATTTATAAACAGAAACAAAACTGAGCAACGAGAAATCTGGACGCATTTTTATCAGCTACTCCTTTAATGAGTGGATGAAAATTTAGGTTTATAATACATGCTGGGATAGTAGCACAGTCATAGTGTTGGCTGCTAGGAAAGCTATAATGCTTGTGTATAAGTACAATAGGCTCTTTATAATCAGATATTTTATGATGTTCTAAGATGTTTCTGCCGCTACTGGCCTAAAAACAAAGCTGACACTGTTAAAAACTATAGCTTAGACAGGCCAACGCACAGAGTATCCCCTCATAAGACTGATGAGAAATCTGATACGTTTTTCCATTGCTTGTGCAGAGGAAACCAAATGGAAAAGAGAAACCACAGAAACTCAGCTCAGCAGCTTAATGTCCAACAATATCTTGCACAGTAAAAATTACAAGTACAACTGGAACAGAAAACACATCTTGCTTTTCAGTTCTGTGGTCCACTGCAGTCTCACACTGCTGCCTATTATTTTAACCAGGCCCAAGAAGAACGAGCTCATTGCAGTTTACCACAATAAAGACGAGATATATCTTTGGATAGATAGCAGTTGGATTTATCCAGCCTTTTGGAAAATTAAGGCATGGTTCAAACACATATTTCTGTTTTGTTTCTTCTGAGACAGCCAACCGTATAATCATTCCATGCACTTCGAATAACACGAGAAACTGAGACTGACTCACTGTTTCCCATTTCATTAGCTCAGGACAGGATGCAGATCCTATAAACACATTCCGTGTGAGTCTTTACATGACACAAAGTTCCTTGCTCTAAGTTTGCAAACCCACTGTTTTTTATATCCCTAGAACAATTGTTTATTGGTCTCTCTCTTCCAGCTCTTCTGACTGCCCATATCTAAGCATGAAATATGACTTAGGACTGCAGTATTTTTTGCTTCATAACTTCTCTCAGCCACTGTAGTTCTGCTTAAGCTTCTCTCTGACTAACAAAATCAAAACATCTACCCTTCAGTAGCTCACCAATAGTGAAAGAAGGGACCTAAGATGGTGCCCTTGGAAGGACCTTGGCTGTTAAGCTGCATGTTGCAACTCCATTTCTACAAATGTGGGCCTGATTTATACTTATTGCAAGTGAATAAACATCAAGTCAGATCCTTCAAACGTGTTTTGAGTCCCTGTAGTGTATCAGTAGAGTTCTGGGTGTGTAAGAGTAGGAAAGACATGTAGTAGGAAAGAGTAGGAAAAACATGCTCTGTGGTAACGGATATTGTTACAGAGTCCGTTGGTAGTGCAAATAAACAATCCTCTGATAGTCAGAGATGCAGTAATTCTCTTGGTCTTGAAAAAAGTATTTTGTAAAAAAACCCCCACAGACTAAATGTGTTTTGGTCTTTAGTTGCCTACATAAATGCAGTTAGAGATTTAGTGGAATTTTTCGCATTAGCAGCTGGCTCTAAACCAAATCAATGAGATTGAAGCAGTTCCATCCTACAAAGAAAAGGCGGCTATCTTGGGTTTTTAGGCACTTAAATACATTTATGAGCCTGGTCTTTCATATTTTTAATATTCTTTTGTGCAGAAGAATTTGGATACTGACATTTCTAATCCATGACATATTCCAATGTTTCCATTAAAAAATTCAGAACAAAATATCTACATTTTAATATGTCCCACAGCATGAATTTTTAGAGAAACTTCTATACATAGCCATCAAAATATCTTGGTTTTCTACTGCTAAATTCAAGTTCTTTGAAGTTCTACTTTATATAAAAACTTTACTACATGTAAAAGGCTAAAACTAAAGTACTTTTAAAATCCATTTTTAAAGGGACAGAAAGCATAACCAAACAAAATATTCCTGCACTGTTACAACTGCATTTTTCAATGCAAATTTACCCTGTTTATGGAAGTAAGTATAATGAAATATTCAGGTAAGTCATAGGTAATTTCTGGTGCAATATTGCTTTAGGTGTATTTGCTAAAATACAGATGGGGCAAAACAATAGAGTTTGAAGTTAGTTTGCTCTTTTTTTATCATTCTGCTATAAGAGTTAAAATAACCTTCAGTGGAAAGGATAGCCAGCATCAATGGGAAAGGCTGAAAATTTAGTCAGTGTGTTTGTTTCTTCACTTTAGTAAAACACCAAAGAATGTGTATTTTTTGTACCTTTTTATTTTTGCTTTTGTAAAGACTTTGACAAATTGACTCTTCACACCCACACTGGAAATTGTCAGCAGCCCACAGCAAGGTAGCACTTTGCTGTCCACATTATTACCTGTTTTATGCAGTGGTGCTTCAAGGATATTGAACAATATGTAAAATTTTTACATTCCCTAAATCTGAAGGGGATTATTTGAACCTCATAGGAAAACTGTGCATAAAAAGGCAATGTTATGCTCCAAGCAATGTGAACTAAGAAAGAATATATAAATACAGCCTGAGACCAATAAAGCTGTAACTGCAAATCCACTGTGGCTGTAAATGGTTTCCCTTTAATAATGAAATACCACACTGGCAAAAATGAATATATAACTCATGCTACCCCAACCCTTATTGGACTACAAAATAATGGTATTTTAAAACAGAGAGTCCTTTCATTCTCTAGAGTGCTCTTTGGTCATGTTTCAAGTTTTCTTCTGCAACTAGGAGGGCTAAAATCTTACTTGAAAAGATGTGGAAACTGAGACTGTCACGCAGTCACTTGTTCTGGGGCTTGAAGTGAAACTCCAGATATCCCAACACTGGCAGTAACACCACAGTTGGCAGGAGTACTGATGACCAAATTTCTCTGTAAAGCAAAGCACACGTTGGCACTGAAGCTGTTTCTTGGTTTGAGGAAGGAAGAAAAACATTTATTCAATAAAGCAAAACTTATTTTCCGGTAGGAAGGGAAAAAAAAGAATTCAGTAAACACATAGAAGAGTAATCTCTTGCTGCAAAGATCTCTAGAAGTTTTTGAAACCTTAAATTACTTCTTGTTAAAGAAAATCAAAACCTGTTTCCACTGACAAGAGTTGTGAGACTCTCTTCTGGAGCTCAGATAATCCAAGCCAGAATCTACAACTCAGCTTTAGCCAGAATTTTTCTTTCAGTGAGTTATTTGAGCTGTCCCTCTTCTGTTCCTGTTATTTCTTATGTGCAGGCTGCTGCTGCTGCCCAAGTTTGACCTAGCAGAAGGTTAGCTGCCTTTGAAGCTGACATGAGTATCTGAGAGAGACATCATTCTCTTGATGCTTCACGGAGCAGAAAGTTGCGTCAGGGCTCTCTGACATAGAACCTGAGTTGCATGACATAGTGTAAGGCAAAGACACTTGGCTCTTTCTCTTTCTTTCCCTCCCAACCCCTTGCGTGAGGCTGGGGAGGCTTTTCCACTCTTTTACCTACAGTATGGGTGGCTACTGCAGGGCTGCAACACTTTGTGCCCTTTCTGCCTGCAGAGAGTTGCAGGGAACCACCACAGTCATCATCTTCAGCTGCAGCAACAGCATGCTGAGCACTCCTTGGGGTGCTGCTATTCAGATGAACAGCAAACCATTATTCATTTGGGCATTCAGATAGTTTCTCTGGGTCTCAAAACCCAAGGAAGGCATTCTGTCCTCACACCTTCATGCCTCTTAGTTCTTGCAGAGATTTCATTTCAGTCAATAAAATAATATTCCTGTCTGTATCCTTCTTGAGCATTAACATTTCAGGTGGTGGCAATAAAAGGTTAGAGTCCCTCTTATTACATTAGGAACAGTACTAACCTGGGATGAATTCACTCTCTGTGTTCAGATTTGTCATCTTTATTGAAGGCTTTCTGCTGCAGAAATTATTGCTTTCCTAGCCCATTCTAACTTCAGGTCCTACGTCAGCAGAAAACGAGCAATAAAAACAGAGCACTGGCGCAACTCCCTGCCATATGCTCCGATGAACTTGGCAAAAGTGTCATTGTGTGGCCCACCACTTTCTGAGTCAAGTTTGTATTACTGTGGGATCTTTTTCAATAATGCTGGAAACACAGTCCAGCTAAGGAGAACTTACATGTTTGCATCTCTCATGGCTGCAAATACCCAAGTCTGTCCAAATGAAGTGCCAGAGATTCATTGTCTACCATCAGATTTCTGTTGAGCACCACCCTCTGTCACCTGCAATAAACAGAGGATGTGTCACAGTCTTAACATGTAGCAATGTAATTTCTTTAAACTAAAGTTCTGTCAGTCTTCTCCCTAACAAGCAATAGGACAAGAGGGAGTGGCCTCAGGTTGCATCAGGGGAGGTTCAGGCTGGATATTAGAAAGATTTATTCACAGAAAGGGTGGTCAAGATTGGAATAGGCTGCACAGGGAAGCAGTTGATTCACCATCCTTGGAGGTATTTAAAAGATGTGTAGATGTGGCAGTTTGGGACAGGTTTTAGTGGTGGACTTCGCAGCATTGGGTTAGCGGTTGGACTCAATGACCTTAAAGGTCTTTTCCAGTCAAAATAATTCTATGATTCCACACATAATGCCCAGCTGCTACCATTTCCCTCATCCCATGAATAAAACAGCACTGTGGCTGGAAGCACTGTGGCTTAGCTCTGGAGATTTCCTGCATGTGAAGCCATTCCAAAATTTCCCCTTATAGCTAGAACTTGCCATGAAGAAAAAAAATATCTTAATTACTGAAATAAGTAGAGTTGACTTTTTAATGAGTCAGGCTGTTTATGAGGTCAATTTTTTCCGCAGTTTTTCCTGAGAGTGGACAAAGAGGGAGAAGAGCAAACGTATACTGTGCTTCATTCTCATTGTGGTTGAAGTTTTGTGATTAATTGCCATCAGCTGCCTTGAATCGTTAAGGTGCAGAACACAGGACTATTACAAGATCATGTTTTGATAGCCTTTAACTCTAGAGCTCTGCTTAGGTTTCTTCCACAGAAGCTGGAGAAATTGCTGTGAGATGGAAGGATACCAAAGTTTTGCAGTGTGTCCTGAGGACGAGAAGAGAGACAATCTGTGCTGGCTGATTAGACAGCTCAGGTAAGAGGCTTGCTTTGGGGACTGTATTCCTATCCCATGGCATAGCAAGTACCTAAACAAAGAATAAAAAACCTTTCCATTCCTAATGGAGCAGATACAGTCAAGGCTAGTTGCAACTTTTCAAATTAAAATAAAAAAAAAAGAGGACCCATTTTCATGTAAAGGAAAAACACCCAACCCAGAGCCTCTCCCTGCTGGGGCACCTTGTTAGAGTCACTTCCTCTCCCTGTTCTGGTGGCCCTTGCATCCTGTTGGTTGCAGGATGGCAACTCTCTCAGGGAGACTCTCTACCCTTAACATGAAGCAGCTGTGATTTTCACCAAGGCCGATTTACACAGCCCAAAAAAGAGCCCGATGAGGGCTCTTGTTGCTTGTTTTGCTCCTCTGTTCCTGCCTATGTTATCCTCCACTACCTGGGCTCGCTCACTGCTTGCAAACATCTGCTTTAAAAGTATCCCAAGCTCCAGTATGAAAGCTGGTTATGTATAGCATATCCTAAGGAAAGATTTGCCTCTGTTCAAAAACCTTCCTGACCTCATGACTGAAGAAGAACAAAATAATGTATTAACAAAAACATGGTTCACTGCCAAAGAAAAGGAGTTCCTGTAAGGACTGAAACAATAAATCTCCTCTCTGCTGAACTCCCAGAGGGAGTATGTTGTGTTTCCTCCTGTTCTTTATCAAAGTCCCCAAAATAAGCAGGAATGGGCAGTGACCAGGCACAGTCACCACACACCTTTTTCCATGGAGTAATTAAGGCCTGCCTCAGAGTGAGAGAGCACTCCCTGCCCAGCTGCACGAGGGAGAGCTGACAGCACTACCATCCCTACCACCAAGCATGAAGCTCCTGGGGATTGCTTTCTTTTTCCTTGCTGTACTCTGTGTTTGCACTGTAGGAGGTAAGTTCTTTGGCTTTCTTGGATAGACTTGTCACATCTCTCGAGTGGTTTGTGAACAAAAGCTTAGCTGTCAGTCTCTGGGTGCTTTTTTTCATTTCTGCTGCAGTGATTGAAAGACTGTGTGTTGGAGGAGAAGGTACTAACTGGCAGTTGAGTTATATGCATTCTCTGAAAAACTTTCCTGCTATTGTATTTTTGTGACAGCTTTCTTTCTAGGTGTCATGAAACTCCTAAATCTGAGAGGAGTCAAAATCAGAGGTGTATTTACAAAAGTTTTCAGTACTGTTTTTCTTCTACACGTTAAAACATTTTTTGCAAAGATGGCTTTAAGGGGGGAATTGAAGTGCCTGAAAGACTTTGCAATTTTTGCTCTTGTGAATCAGATCCATCCCGACAGATTTCCCTGGCACTATGCCAGCAATGTTTGACCAAGAATGTCTCTCAGAAATTATCTCTGTTTCGGCCCCAGAGAAATAGGGGCTTACAACATTTATCAAGTGTCAGATAATGAGGCATGCAAGCCTAGGGGTCATATTAGTTTCTGGGTGCAGTATCTTTTAGATATGATTCTTAAATGCAGAGATTTAATCAAACTTTTGGTGTTCAGGTGGTCACTGAACTGATGTTTTCATTATTCTTCAGCTTGAAAAATCATGCTTTTAAAATGGAATTAACTAGTAAAACCTGAAAGGGTAAGAGGAACTGCAACAAGGGCCAAAGTCTATCATCACCTTTGTCAAAAGATACATTTGGAGTAAAATCTGCCTTTTATCTCTACCTTCATTTCCTGGCTCTCTGGGCCAAAACTTCCACAAATGCCTACAGATTGCCTGAAAAGGATCTATTAACCAGAACTTAAAAATTTGATAACAGTAGATTAACCGATCTAAACAAAGTTAATCAACTTTTGCTCAGGTTGTGTGTTGAAATTTAGTCTTTTGTGGTGTATCTTATGCTATTGCTTGGGCTCATTGCTGTTATGAAAACAGATCAATAAAGGAGATTAAAAATAAGCTTGTGCCACAGAAAGAACTGCTTTTAAAATTATGTTAAGTAAGTACAAGCCCCAAAAGTCTGTGTTGAAGTACTATTTAGTCTCTGTCTGCTACTCCTAGTAAAAATAGCCTTCCTGTCATTGTCAAAGCTTTAATTTCACAATTTCTGAAAAGCAAAGTGGAGTTCCATCAAAAAGAGCATATTTAACACAACAGTCCATAAAGCTTACCAGAAAGCAACATGCAAAGGTGGGAGGAATCCTGCTAATTTTGTACAGTCCTTTCTTAAAAAAGGATTTTCCCTCCTCTGCATGATATGAACGTGGCAGAACCGATGACAGTGAATAAGCAGATTTTATATATGATACATCTGTTCTGAACAATTTTGGTTCTGTAAAAGTATTTTTTAACACTTAATTGCAAGGTAGATGTGGTAGTGAAATTCTGTTGGTAAATTCACATTAGAAAATTAAGAAAATTTATGGGGAAATTTGGAGTATGTCCTTATCTATCTTGTGAAAGTAAAGTTACATGCTCTGATCAAGCTTCCTTCACGCTACCCCATGCATAAACCTATTAAGACAGAAGTGGTTTTGTTGTCTGTTGTGCAAAGCTGGACCAAAGTATTTGGATTTCCACTTTTTGTGATCTCTTAAGTGCTCTGGACATCTGGCCTGTAACAACAGAATCTTGTAATCTGAAGATGGGAATTGGTGGTCAGGAGACTCACACCAGTCTCCCTTGTGCTCAGTCTCCCTTTTTTGAGCATTGGAGACAGCAACAAGGCTTTTCTCCAGTGGATTTTAGTATTTTAAAGTTATGATCAGTAATCTTTAGAGAAGGTCAAATCACAGCTAGGTGTTTTAATACTCCCTCCCCCAGGTTTTGGAGTAGTTTGCCTTCAAAGTTCGCAAAGACAAATGTGTGGGCTTGCAACTTTTTCATGTGCTACACACAAGGTGCTTGTCTGTGTATCTTTTGTATATCATACAGAAGTAGACTAGGACATTAATCCTGGTCTCCTGTGGGGCTTCCAAATTCCATGCTTTTTCTTCAGCTGTATCCTCATAGTGCTTTTCTATGCAATTTTCTAATTCATCTTGGGATGTTTCACCCTCAAAAGCCCCTAATGTTTTGGTGGAGTCTGCCCTCTGTCAGCACATTACTAGAGGCTCAGTTATGTACAGATGTGGAGGCTGGTAGCCTCCTGACAACTCATCCCTCCTACCTAGACTTTTCTCAACCCTTTGGGAGTTAAATGACAGGCTTAAAACAGGAGTTCCTTCATGCTCATCTCAAGGTGTTCAGTCCTCCTGGCATATTGCCCTTTATTCTTACCTGTTCCAAAATATAACTCAAATACAAATGCTTTCTATGTTGGTTCATAGCATTTCCAGCTTTAAACAGGCAGCACTGGAATGTGTCAAAAAATACAATGTCAAATTATAGTAATCAAATATAAATGCTCTTGAGTCTGCCTTAGGATATAATTACTTTAAAAATGTGTAAAGGTGAAGTTTTTTCTTCTAAAAGATGAGAGGAGAAGCCTTGGCATGTGCTTATAATGTAAATGCTTAGATGTTGCATCTTCCTGCACCTTGGTCTTGGAATACAGCGTGGCTGTGGCTGCACAGCACAGCAAACATCCTCCACAAAGTGCTGGTAGCACAGCACTGCATCCTTCTCACTCAGGCGCCCAGGCTGGTTTCTTGCAGAAATGATGGCAGAGGAGAGTGGGCTGTGCTCCTCCTAGCACGAGTCTGGACGTGTCCAGGTTGTGCGCCCGAGCGGAGGCGCCGGAATGTATCACCTTGTGTTGGACACGTCCAGGGGGTGGGGTATTAACGCCCGATTGCTGAGCCCTGTTAACAGCTAGAAGTAGCTTTATCTGAGTGCTCTGCCAAAATTGATGGCACTACAAAAAAACAAGACTGTTTTTCTTTTTTGAAAGGTAGGAGCAAATCTTGGCTTTGAGGGTTTGGTCCAAATGCCCCTGAAGTAATTTGGAGCTGTTCCATTTCACTGAGGATCAGCCCTAAAATAGGTGTTTCCCAGCCCCCTTCCTCATTAAGGGGACGCTGTGTAGCATCCCAAGCCTACAGCACAGCTGATTAATCCCGACTCCTAGGCTGATAGCTTGAGAAAAGTTCTGCTAAGCCAGGACTCCTGTAGTGATTACCCACATTTGCAGCTGTCTGAGCTCTGCTCTTGTTGATGTAAAATGGAGGAGATGGATAGCCTTTTCCTTTTCCATCTTCTGTGCTCTCCCCTCACAAGCCTTCAAGTATTTTAAAAATTAATTTTTAAAACTAAATACTAACTAAACTGTTTTGAGCAGTGAAAGCTTTTGAGAATGGTCTCCCCTCTGGGTTATTATTCATGTTTGTTCTCTGGACAACCAGCAAGGCACAGACTGTCACAGTTGGATCATTGTCTCATTTCTGAAAATTTGAGAAATGTGAATAGGCTTTAGATAAGACTTTCTTACACCTTTAACTTGCTTGAGCCAAAACTGTGGATGTCTTGGGAATTTGCCTGTTGTGAAAAAAAAAAAAAAAGAATTGTACTTGGTGCTTTCACTGTTCCTAGAAGTTTGCCAAGACTAGCTTTGTCAAAAATCAAATCATATTGCTCTAGCTTATGGTAGCCTTTAATGGAATATTGAATTTTTGTTCCTGTACAGATTTTTTGTTCTTTTTTTTTTTTTCTTTCCCTGCTGCCACATTCCTTTCATTCATTAGATCTTTTGCATATTGGGCCAGTTTTTGCCTAATGGATTTTAAAGGTATATTTATTACTGAACAGAAGAAAACTGCATGTCATGGCCCCAAACCTGAAATCAAGTTTACTGTATTTACTGAGGGTAGAAGCAGATGGCTTGATACCTGCTTGGTTATGATTTGCAGCCAAAATAAGTGGAAACTGGATATGAAGGGCAAGTTGCCTACAGCATTCAGTTCCAAACCTGGGAATACATAATGCTGCATAACATGCCCAAAAATTGGTTGTCTCTTCTGAAAATTTACCAGAAAGTTTTCTCTTTTCTTTTGCGGACTCTTTTTATCTGTATTCAAACCTAGAGTTCTTATTAATCTTTACTAGTTAATAAATTAGGAAAAAGATCTGCTGAGGTTTGTTTTGGTTTGGTTTTGTGGGTTTTTCTTCCTAAATAGGAAAGTACCTTGAGTTTGGACTCGGATCATTTATACATCTGAGTCCTGTGTGGAAAACCCTGCTAAAGTACTTAAACCTTTTTTTTTTTTTAAACTGTAATTTGTACTGAAAAAGTACAAATTAAAAATAATCTTTAAGGAACTCTTAACCTTGGGATGGGAGTACTTTTAACCAATTCTATTTGATAGCCAGAGTCAGTTCAACATGTAAAGACAGTAAAATCTCATGGAAAACCATAATTTTTATTTATGGCCCTTATGAAGGGGGGAGAGGCTGGTGTTTTTTGTATTTTTTGCTGCAATAGCTCAAGGAAACTCTTTAATGGGTTTATTTTGCAATTCTGTAAACAAAGAGACAAAGTTGGATTTGTGTGTTGCAGGTGTTATTTCCAAATACAGGTCAAGAATTAAAGACCTGGCTCCTTCAGAAGACAAACATCTACTTTTGGCTTCAACTAGCACTCTAAAAATGGGTTTCTCTATTAAAATAGGTTTCCCTTTTAAAGAGAAGGGTCAAACTCCTGATTTGCACTATGTCCTGCCTGGCAAGTCACTGTCATTGTTCCAGCAGCTGAGATAGCAGGTAGTGATACCTTGGCACTCCTCTTGTGAAAATGGATCCTTGGATGCCCTAACAGTGGCCTGTGGTATCAGCCATTCCTACCTGCGATAGGAAAAGGGGTTTGACACCATTTAATATGATGTTATCTCCACACTGTGCCTTCTGGCCCTGCCTCCCCATGTGAGAAGACTGAGCTGATGATCACTAGCTGATACGATGACTTGGAATAAAATTCAGCAAGTGTGACCTGCTGGGGTGTTGTAGAAAGGGGTAGGAAGCCCTCTGCTGCCACCCACACGTGTACTAGAGGCTGGTCTGGAAGGGTCCAAATTAATTTCAAAAGACTTTTTTTTCTCAGCAGTCAGAGTAGACAACAATGCCTTTCAGGCCAGAGTAACTGGCTGATGCTCCAAAAGTTATGTTTCAAACTAGGAACAGGGCAAGGATTTTCTGACCGCTTTTAAGTGGAAAGTAGATGCTTGCCTTTGGTACAAGTGCGAATTCTATCCTGTTTATCAGTAGATCATACAGGGTGTTACAGAGTAGTTCTACAACAATTTTGAATTTTTTTTTTTTCAATGGCAGTAATGTGCTTCTGGGTGTTAGCTGCATGTTATAGATAGCAATGCATCTCAGGTTTCTGAAACCACAGAGCAAGTGGCACATAATTTTGCCTCACATTTATCTGCTGTAACCATTCTGCCTTATCACTCTGACAAAACTGTATTTTGCTGGGATGGGAGTGCTACACCAGCCTTGCTGTCTGAAGATTTCTACAAGATAAGTAATCATTCTAAAAAGCATGTTCAGTTTGTCTTAATGGTGTGATTTCTCGGTGTGGTACTTGGTTTGAGGAGTGTCAGTAACTTTAGGGTTAAATCAATTAACATGATGATATTAATGAGATGTTTATGCTTCCTGCAGATTTCCTCTTTCATAATTTTTAGCAGGAGATTAATGTTGGGTTTGGGCTTGAGAAATTCAGCTGTTGAGGCCACAACTGATAAGAATGGCAAAAGCTTTGGATTTTAGTTGGTCTGAGGAAAACAATGCCAGGAGATTTACAAACCTTCCTGGCCAATTTGTGTTATTTTCCTCTCTAAAATACTTACTTGTTGAGATGTGTTTCCATTGCATATTAATTACTTGAAGTGATCAGAACCGCATATATTCCTTAATTTTTTACTAGTTTTCCTACTTTTTCTCATGCTTAACATTGAGTCCAAGGTTTTGTTTGAAATGCAGTGTTTGTAACCTTCTAAATGCTATTATATGGGTGCTATCTATGCCAGTGTGAGGACAGCCTAAAATCATCATTCCTGGACAGATGAATTACTCCTCCTCATCTCAGCATGGGTTATATATCACAACAATATAGATGATGTAAATATAGGTGTTTGCAAACTCATTCAAAGGTTATAGAAGCAAAAATATCACCAAATATTTTTAGATAAAATGGCAAAAATAGGTGACGATTACTCTGCAAAGAAATGTGAAATTCAGATCCCTTCCACCCAAATTCCTGGTCTCATGTCCAGCAGAGAGGGGCAGCTTTTGACGTGATACATGGCTAATGCTTCCATAGGCATTCAAAGTTCACAAAAGCAAAAATTTGGTGGTTTTTTTTACCCAGGAATTATAGATGCTCTGAAACTCCTGCCAAGTTGTCAAACCTCATTTACTCCTAACTCCTAGAGATGTCCATAAAGTCAGAAATCTGAGGTGTGTTGAAGGAAGTGTTTGGGACCAGTGTGCAATTCCATTGTAGTTACTCATTCTTGCACAGGACTGTTAAAATCTCTTCCTGCAAACTACTGAATTCTTTGAATTATGGAGCTTTCTGGACATCCTATGGAGTCTTACTCTGTTTTGAGTCACATCACATAACCCTTGGAAATTGTAGCTACACCAAAGGCAGGCTGCCCAGAAAGGTTCTTCCAGCAGAGCAATTTTGGGTTCTTTTTAGGAAGGTTTTTTTCTTATAAGAGTAGTATATTATTTGCTGTGATTCAGAAGACAGCAAAGAAACTGTTTATTTGAGAAACTCACTAGTTTCCAACATGCAGCAAAAAAAAAGGACTTGCTCGAGATCTATGCCAAATAACCCAGTCCCTGAGATGTGCTAATGACAGCAAGGGAAGGACACAGCACGCATACTTGAGGCAAAAAAACCTCCCAGTGCATGACAGTTTTTTGGTTCTCTACACATTTTATCCTGTCTAGTTCAAATTATTCCAGAAGACTCCATTACTTTTGCAAGCCATTCCCTGTGCTAATGGAGTCATGTGGCTGGCATGTCTTAATGCTCTTGAATTTAGGTGAACTAGTGCACAATTTATCTTACTGGCGTAGAGACGCTTCCTTGTAGTGCACTGTCTGCTTCTTCCCTAATTGCTTTCACCTTGCGTTTCCAAGAGCTGGCAGAAAATGCTGTTTCCAGATGCAAAATGGAAAGTGGGGATTGATCATTCACGGGAGGAAAGGTTGCAGAAGAGCAGAAAGGTTTGTGTAGGAATGGAACAGCTTATTCGCAATTGTAATTGTAATAGTTGTAATTGTCATGGGGAATACAATTGCTCAAATTGCCAATAAAAGTAGAGGGGATGTCTATAGCTGTTCACCAGCATGACGTGATCAGCTCCCTGTTCACCATGGCTTCCCAGGGCTCTGACTGGGAGCTGGGATTTTGACAGGCCTGAGCATCTTGGATGTGGGCCACTCTGTTCCACTAGGAAGCTGTTTTTCCGAGTGGGACCCGGCGTGGCTAATGCATCAGTTCCCACTGCTCTTTGATAGGATAAGTCCTCAGTGCTGACACTCTGTTTCAAGTGCTCTTTGTTGTAACAACTTTGTTTTTTAAATAGGAATACGTTGTAATATAAGGCTTGTAAGAAAAGAGTCTCAGTTTTGCATCTGATTTTAGCAGTTGTATCAGATTGGTAGAAATTCAGAATAACATGAGTATTCAATCAGCTTGGCAAGACGGAGACAAGGAAATCTTCATCAGCTGTATGTGCCAATTAGAGAAATAAGATATTTTCGAAGTTTACCCTTCATCCTTGCATATTAAGTAACTCCAGCAAGACTGTGCTCCGCTCAGGGCTTGCAAAGCCCTTTTGGGGCCTTCTCTTTGGGGTATTCTGTACCATTTAACCTTTGTTCTAGGCAGCGTGGAAAAGATGAAGACAGTCTCAATGGACCATTTAGCATGGAATTACATTAATTATAGAAGCAATTTCCAGTGTTTCCACAGAGTTTTCTGACAGGAACTGCTTTTTGATGTTCCAGAGGCTTTCAGAGGCTTTGTCAGGAACAGAGCAGCATGGGTGGGTGTGGCTAAAATGGGTGTCTAGGCTGATCCCGGATGTTCTAAAAATAAATACTTCATAGCAGACACTGCAGTGACCCTTTCCTGAATTGTACAATTAGTCATGCTGCTGGAGATGCACTTGGGTCACAAACATGGCACAGAACTGTATGACTTTCCTAACTTCTGCAGCACATTGCAAAGGAGAGCTACCGACTGACCTGGGCTCAGCTTCCGCTCTGGCTGTTTTATATCTGCCCTACCCAAACGCGCTCTTTCATGGGAAACAAAAATAGGCTTGCAAATAGCATGGCAAGGAAAAAGCATTGTAAGCATTACTGTTTTCTCTGTGTCTTCTGGGTGTGTGGGGGTGAATTACACCAACACTCTTATTCCTTCCTGTTGCAAGGGAAGGGGCTCCCCTTTATTTCATTTTCTTGTTCTGCTCAGCAATGCACAGTATGTATAAAGCTTTCTATATAAAATTGCATCCACTAAGGACATTCTTCAAATTTATTTAGCTTGACTGACACAAGGGTGAGGGTGGTGGCGGTTCATTTTTTGTACTATAATATAGTCCTTAGAAACTCCTACCTTTTATCTTACACATGGACAAACAAATATATCACAGTCAAAGGGTGGCAATCTGGTGGTTTAAATAGCTTTAAAGGGTTTAATTAAAACCTATTAAATAGTTTTAACAGGTTTAAATAAAGAGAAGTGCAGAGCTTGGAGCCTTCATTCAAGGCATGCTGGAGTGCTGATGAGCATGCTGAGCACATTTATTGTTTTATGGAGTACAAACAAAGTACTCATCCCTCTGTAGTACACAGAAATAGAGATATCCACCAGGCTTCACATGAGCAGAAGGCACACTGAGAAAGCTTGTGATTAAAAGCCTTTGATAGGGAGTTTGCATTTCTTCTAAGGCGATAAAAACCCCCTTAAATCTGGCTAGTTAAGTGCCCAGATTTCTATGTCCACGCATGCAGAGAGGCAAGTCATGCTGTGTTTGGGTTGTTTGAAATACTCGGTAACACGGGGGCACTCATCCAGAACTTCTCGTTAATGTTTTGAGGAGGTGAGCCCTCGACAACCTACAGCCACGTTGGCTGAGGCTGTTCCTTGGCAGCTGCCTTGTCAATATTTCTCTGTGCAGCCGGTCCCTATGCAGGAGCTGTTTGCTGGGTGCTGTGAGCAGGCTTTGTGGGAGCCTTTTGCCTGGGGATTGGTAATTCCCAGGAGTTCTCTGCTAGTGCTTAGCGTTGGGTCATGCTAGCCTCACGCCTGAGTGAGCAGGAGGAGCTCTGAGGCAGTGCTGGCACCAAAGCCGCATTTCCTGCCTTCTCTCTGCTCCCTGCTGGAAAAATTGTGGCAGCTACCTCCCTTTCCTTCCTCCCCTCAGCTCTTGCTGCCGGCTGCCTCCAGCCCACCCAGTTTATGTTTCCTCTGCAGAAACCAAATCCCACATTGCCCCAGTTGCTGCTGCCTGTTCCCATGCCATGCAGGAGGAGCCCTGTCCGTATGTCCTTTTCCAGCTACGGGGCTTTACATTTATGCTCTCCCTTCCCTAATATTCATCTCTTTCACCTGTTTTCAGGTGTTTTTGCCTTTTGCAGGGAGAGTGTTATGCGTCTCTGGCCCAGGAGCTTCTTCTCCCTGCCTTTGTGTCTTCCCCTGTGCTCATGCCTGTAAGTTTTTCCCACTCTTTTGCAGCAGGCTGTCTCTGTCGTGTGACACGAGCCTGCAAACCAGGACCAGCAGCTACAGAGAAGAAATAGGAAGTTGACCTTAAATGTAAGATCTCCACATGTAGGATTTGTATAGTATGTTTTTGGTTTGTTGCTGAAGAGAGACGTGACTGAAAGGAAGGTAACAGCTTGGGAAACCGGGGGTGGTTTCCCACCTCCCTAGGCAGCGGGAAACGCAGGCTTCCAGCTGGTTGGCATCAGGAAGCAAAGGATGTGGCCTTTCTCCCTGCCTTATGGCTTTTAGCATTGCCTGTAGTACCTAAATACATCTCGCAGGGGTTCACCTTAAACACGGCCAGTGTAACTGTTCGGGGTCTGTGTTGTCCTTCCAGCTGCCAATGTAAGATATTCACAGCGGAGAAAATCCTGAGGTGGAAAATGGCTTATGCTGCAGGAGGCTGCGTTAAGAGCTTTTGCAGCAGTGCAAAACCATTGTGAGAACCAGGCTGGAAAAACACTTTGCAATTCTGGCTTTTGGTGATAGTGAAGTGGCAGTGGCCCAGCATGGGGCTGTTACTGGGGACACAGCTTTCCTTTCACCAGGGGCTGTCACAGCCTGAGTGGTTGCGTGCACGTCCTGTTACAGGCGCATCTGAATGCGTGTGTGAGGCGTGCCACACTTTGAGTATTGCTTTGCATACTAAAGAAATATGAAAACATGAAGGTTGTGGGTTTTTTTGAGTGTGCTTCAAATTCGTGAAGTTTGCAATTGGCTTTGTTTAATTTAATATCCTTCACTACACACTACACAGCTGAGTCAGCTGTTATCAGCTTCAGCCATTCACAGGGTTACACCAGAACCCTGGTTCCCATTTAAAATCTATTTTATGTGACTATAGAAGGAAAATCTTAAGTATGAGTCCTTAAGGATTAAATGCACTAGAAACAGTATTACTTCTATAAAATTAATTCTTTCAGAAAAAGATATCTGGGGGGCGTTTATTCCTTTTTTTGAAAGAAATTATTTCTAGAGTGTTTAATCAATTTTTTATTTGTGATCTTGAAATAGCAAGAAAGGAGTTTCAAACAACTCTGTTAAAATTGCACTTAAACCTCTTCTAACAGTACATCCGTATTTTTGTTCTTTGGATAATGTATGAACCTTTACACAAAAATGCACTACAAAAGAAAAAATAAATTTATCTCAAGGTTTAGGGTAAATGGTCATGCACTGAAAAGAAAGACAAATGAGTAGTGAAAACAGAAATAGGAGAAGTGCAAGGACTGTACTGGGCCTGAGGAAAGATCAGAAAAGAGAATGAAAAGATGAAGCAGCATTAAATGAAAGAGAAGATGTGACAGACAACAGAGTTCCAAGGTAAGAGTAAACAAGTTGTGTACATTGCCGGGCAGCAGCTATTTCTTGGGAACTCTGTTCCCAGGTCAGTACTAGATTTTCTTATAAGGACAGCCATCACTTTCTTGAAAAAGGACTTTTTTTTTTTTTCTTTTAATGAACTGTGCAGTCTTTACATGGGTACTGCTGGAGCAGTGGTTACAGGAGGCTCTTTCACGGTCATGAGGGCTGACAGAATTATCATGGGCTAGAAAGAGATCACTATTTATCTCTGATGGTGTGGAAAAACAGAAATGGAAAAAGCAACTTTGACTTCTCCATGACTTGTGTGTAGTTGCAAAGGCCTAGGGTCACGCAAACAACCGTAATATAACATCCTGAAAGAGAGTAGGTTTAGATTAGATATTGGGAAGAAATTTTTTACTAGAATTAGGGTAGAATTAGTTAGGGTGGTGAGGTACTGGAACAGGTTGCCCGGGGAAGATGTGGATGCTTTTTCCCTGGAAGTGTTCACGACCAGACTGGATGAGCTCTGAGCAAACTGGTCTAGTGGGAGGTGTCCCTGCCAATAGCAGGGGGGTTGGAACCAGATGATCTTTAAGGTCCCTTCTGACCCAAACCATTCTGTGATTCTATGATAATATACAATAAACAAACATAATCCAAACACCTGTGGATTCTGCTTTATAACCCTGAAGCAAGGAATTATCATGTACAGGTTTCCTCAGGACACCTCTTTGGTAATTGTTCCCAGCTACAGCCTATAGAGCATTGGTCAGGTTTTGAGTGGGAATATATTACATCCTGATCAGCAAAATGATTAAAACACCAGCTTCTGGCTGTTATGCCAACAGTTCGACACAGGCACCGAAATACCTGCAGAGCCATAGTCCAAATTTCCCTTGTCCATTACCTCTCATTCAAACTTCAGTGGACACAAGTTTATTCCTTTGTCTTGGCTGCAGCTTCTCACCTACTGACTGCTGTTGTTGTGCCTTCCATTAATCCTTCCCTCTCTAGGCTGAACAAATGCAATTTTTGCAATCCTTCCTGAGAGGTCATTTTTCTCTAGATTCCTGATGATTTTTATGGTTCTTCTCTAACTCCTCACCTCCAGGAATCCACACCCTTCTTAACACACTTCTGAAGCTGGACCAAGTACTTCATCTGAATGAGAGGATTTTAACCATATAGTTCTGTCTATCTAGTGCAATGTCAAGTGAAAGAAATGTCAAACAGGCCATTCCACTTGTTATCTGTAACAGTAGTGACTTTTCCATTAAAATAATTAATTTTCAAAGTTAGAGATTGATGCCAACCCAGACAGCACTTAAATTTAGTAATTCATGTAATGAATATAATCAATATATACTTTGAACAATCTATTAATCTTTAAAAATGTTTTTGCTTTGGCATTCAGTTTTGTATTATCTGTTTCATGTGGTGGTTTAAACTTTTTGGTTTGTGACCTGTGATATTCTGTGGGGTATAAACAGAAGTACTGATATAATAACATGCAATCATTCCTTGGGGTATTTTTTCCATCCTGATTACAGCAATAACAGGCACCTAATTAACATGAGGTCAGAAGCTGTTTATCTTTCCAGTGTAAAGGTAAAAATAATGAGAGAGATAAAAGGTTATGAGAACACCAAGCTCAGATCTTAGAGACTGAAGCCTACATCAAAAGCTGCAGTTTGAGGACAACTGTGGCCATTGGTCAGTCCTGTCTAAATTCAGGGACTCCTGAATTTAAAAGAAGAAAGTAAGTTCAGTGTTTCAGTTCATCCATTTTAAAATCTGAAGACCAGTGCTTTCATTTTAGAACAAATATACCATTTAAATCCAAGCTAGAAAAGACAATAAATGGAAATTCTGTGAACCTGAAAAAAAAAATAAAAACCAACCAAACAAACCGCAACAGTTACTCTCTTTTCAGTTTGGTCTTGTGGCCGTGTGTCACATGTTCTTGGATCTCTTCTTCATTCCTTCTTATTTTTCCCTGCGAGCCTGACTGTCTCTAGACCTTTCTGCCCTTCCTTTCTCTTCTTCCTCTCCTGTTGTGTTTCTCCCGGTTTGGATTTCTTCTTGCCTTGTTATCTGCTTTAAGACACGGTGGTTTTTTTTTTTCTTTTTGGATCTTACCACCACCACCATCCCCCCTTTACTCAGCTCAGTGTTGTGTCTGAGAGCCTTTTAGCTCCATGTGTGTTCTCCAGACACAAGGGTGCTGGATCACGGGTCACCTGGGCTCTTTTAGCTGGGTTTATTGGCAGCAAACACAGCAAATGGCAGTGATTTCTGTGTGGGAGCAATTGCTGAGTAGATTTTGGTGACTCCTGCATCAGAGTGCATCAAGGTGCTCTCATATCAAAGGGATCACTGCATTCAAATTTGCTAAAAAACCAGGCAATTGTAACTTCACTTAGTTGTCTGTCATCTGAGGCTGCAGCCAGTCTGACATGAGCAGAAAAATGAAGATTTCTGTCCCTCTCTTTGTCTGTCAGCAGTCTCTAATGGTGAAAATTCTTTTCTCTATCATTTTTTGATCTCTCACTTTTATCCCCCATAGGATTCTCTTTAGTTACAATTTAACATTGCAAATAAGAGCATAATAAGCCACCAGTTCTATCCCTTCTTTTAATCAAACAGTTCCCCCCACAATCCTGTCAAGTTTTAAACATTTTTGCATGATGTTTTCAACTTATTTTTAAAGTATACTTAATTATTCACCATTTTAAGAAAACAATCAATTCGTAAAACTCTCTTGTATTCTGTTAATTGAATTTACCTTAGTTTATCTCTAACCTGTGATAAAATCAACAAATAATGAGTCATAATAAAACTGTGACTTATATTCACATTTTTTTTTTAGTTTTGAGGAAACCTTGGCCCATCAACATGGTTATTAAATGGAACATCTTTAAAGGATGAATAATTTAAGTATTGCAATGAGCTTCCTACAAAGTCATGCTGAGTTAGAGTTTTGGGAAGAGTGAGTTTGGGAATGAGCTGATTGGCCAGCTAGTACATTTAGCTGGCATTCCAGACATGGTAGCTACTGAGATATGTTAAAACAAAACCATATGAAATGTAGGCACTGTTGAAAAAACATTCTGTTCTAGTGCTGTGGCCTTGTGGTGTGGGGGATTACAGGAGCTTTGTCAGCAGCACGTAATGAGAATGAAGAGATGGAAAAATACTCGCTGTTTAGGGAAACAAGATTGCCTTTGTGTCTCTCCGGATAAAATTTGTTTTCCAAGTATTTCAAGTGCAGGCTATGAAGCATTACTGTGACTGGGTAACTAAATGGCAAGAAAACCTGTATTTTAAGTGCACGAGTCTGTGCCTGGTGTGGCTGTGTCCACGTGTTCTAGGGAGTAGAGCTGGGGCAGCAGCAGGCCCACAGGGGACTCATTTAATTTTATATACGATATGCCCATATCAAACTGGGACAGCATGTGCTGTGACAAGGCATTATGAAGGCAACAGCATACCTAGAAAAAATTCCCAGGAAAGTAGGGCTCATTGGGAAGGGGCTGAGACCCATTAGAAACATGAGGGTGCCAAGAGGGCTGATAACACACTGCTTGGAGAGGAATTATAAGGACTCATCTGACTGGACCTTAATACATTTCTGCAGAGCCCTTGCAATTGTATTATGTATTAATTTTTTTTTCCAGGTTAGATCTGTGGCTCTTGCAGGCTTCGGGCGGCGCTCGTGAAATGTTAGTCAGAGTGCAGTACACTGAGTGAAGGGAACAAAACTGACTGTTCTTCCCTGTAGCCAAAAAAAGAGAGAATGCCAGCAGATATTACCATGAATGGAGTCACACAAGAATACTGACATGCTGTCCTGACTCAGTTTAGCATGTCTGTATTACAGCATGCTAATGCAGCCTGACAGGATGTCACGCTTCAAACCTGACAGCACATGGGGATTAGCCTGTGCCATTTTCCTCTCCCATTCAGTTACAGAGTTGATCTATTCCTCCACAAATGTACCCATACTTGTCTCACAGCAGTCTAAAATGGTCAAGAAATGCCTGTTTCTGAGTCAGTGTAGCTTTTTCATCCCCTTCAACACCCCCTAACTTCTTCTAGTCGAAAAAGATGAACACCCCAGCAATAAGACTGAAAATCTTAATTGAAGCCAAAATAGTTTTTGAGTTATGATGTTACAACGTTGCAGCACAGTGAGAAGAGATAGAAAATATTTTACTTTTTGCTAGTTGAAGTTTCTTTTTTGGATGATTTATTTGTTTTGTAATATTGGAGAGCCACCTACTAATGACCTTTTAAGACTGGCATCATTTACAGCAGTAAAATCCCAACAGCTGGAGCACTGCATTGAGGGCAATGGGGAAAGTCAGTCGTTACTCAGTGTGGTGCTTCTCAAGCTGTGTTCCGTGAATTCTCCTCTTCCTGTGACATTTAGGGATCAGGGTGATGCTGAAAAGCCCTCCTGAAGTGCTTATACTAGCCAGGGAGCTGGTACAGTTTTGTTACTTCAAGGCAGGAGAAGGGCTGCTTACTCCTGTGGCCAGCTATTTTAGTTAATCCTCCACCCTGAACACTCAGCGCAGCTGTGGTTGTACTCAAGGAGAGGAGGAGATAGCAAAAAAAACTTTAATTGGCTCCATTTTCCCCCCTCCCAACTAGTCTGGGAGACACCAGTGGGAAAAGAGCATGCAGCCCGAGGTGGGAGGTAGCAGCAGATGCTCCTTGTTACAGCAGTCAGGGCAAAATGAAGAGATTTAGGATATAGCTTGAAGAGGTTGGTAGCAGAGTTATATGATTTGGTTGCTTCTGCTAATAAGATTCTGGACTTGATTTTCCAGGAAGGTCCATGTTGCTCTCTGCTCATATGACTATGTAGTGCTAAATAGATCTGGAAGGTGCAGAAGTGATTTGATTCTTTCTGTGTTTCTTTCAGACGATGGCATTCCATCCACTACTGTCAGTACAACCACTTCTGCAGTAACATCAAAAGCTGGTAAGAGTTCCAATTCGCTGTTACCTGGTGTTCTGAAGATCCTGTTGTCTTTCTAGTTTTTAGCTTTTCCAGCTTGTGGGAGAAATCAGATGAATTATTTCACACAGGGTGATGGTGGAGCAATGTATTTCCCCGAATCTCTTAAGTAACTCTGTTACAAAGAAAGGATTGAAGTATCTTAGTATGGAGCCAGCTAATTTGAGCAGGCTACACTTTTTGTTTCAGGTGAAAAAGGTTCTCTGAGTTCCTGTGCTCTCAAGGAGTGGTTCAAGTGAGATTAGAGATTAATAAATTACCAAAGACTCCTAGTTCAAGAAGACTTTACAGAGAAAGTCTGCTTCAGATGTTAAAAGTCTGTGATTTTGTTCTACATCTTTGACTGGCACATTCAGTTCTCTTTATTGTGCAGCTTTGTTATGAAAATGTATGAAAAATCAATATTGACCATATTTCAATCATGCGAACTCCTTTATTAATCTGAATATTGAAGACTGCTGCATCTGATAAATTATACATGTGAGAGAAGAAAACATGGACACAGTGTTCTATTTTTTGATGACTAGGGATACTAATGAGTCTGCTGTGGAGCTGAAAGCACTGAAATTATGAAGTGTACACTTGAAGTGCTAGTAATGGAGGTGGATAAAATGCAACCAGGTGATATATGCGCATATTATGTTTGTTACAGCAGATTTAGACCTATTCAAACTGTGTTGCAATTCTTTTATGCAGTTCTCAAAAACTCTGATATTTATGTCTGTTTAAAAGACCCTTCATAAAGGCCCAACACCTCACAGTGAATTTTTCTCTTTGAATGTTTCACTGAAATTTTTCTTGCAGCTTTTTGTCGTGGAAGGGAAAGCAGCGTTGGTATTTATGCCACTATGAGAAAAGCATTAGAAACCCAGTATGAGATTAAAGCAATTTGTGGGTGTGGAACAAGGAGGCCCATTCCTTGAGGCATTCCTATTCTAGGTGACCAGCCAGAAAACTGAGAGCAGAGAAAGAGAGTATAAGTTATATTTCAAAAATTCCAGTGTGAACATTGCATTTAGAAGTACTTAAGTCATATGAGAGAAAATTACATGGCATGTAATGATTTATTCCTATTCTTTCGTGTATGCCATCCGTTAAAAATGGTAGAAGAGGTAGTATGTAGGTAGAGGTAGTAGTGGTCAGGTATTTAAATGAGCCTCTGTAGCTGACAGTATCACTTCTGTTTGCATTAGATTACAGAATTGAAAGCTGGACTCAAATTGATCAGTTATGGGTTTTTTTAGAACAGATTCCCTGGCTGTAATTTGGTAAGTCCATTCCTTTGAGCGAGTGCCAGGGGTACATGGGACCTGCAGTACGCCATCCTTACACAGCAAGACAAGTGATTTAAACCTTGCTATTGCTTTACTGATGTTTGGCAACTCTGCTCCTATCTCTCCCTATCAGCAGTGGCTGGGAAGGGGTACCTGCTACCTGCAGGAGCCCTTTCTCCACCCCTTGGCCTCCAAGTCTCACTCCTCTTGAGGACAGAAGTAGGAGTCACCTTACAAAGGGCACTGAGTTCACCCCAAGGAAAATCATTTACTAGAGAATACTATTTGTATCATCCACAATGTCCTAAGCTTTACTATACTCCAAAGAGGAAGGCCTGCTAGGTGCTCCTTTTTCCCCAGAAATCTGGGTGCAGAGGAAGAAGGTCTGGGAAAGCTGGCCAGTGAAGAAGACTCAAATGTGTCTCAGGGTGGGCAAGCACAGGGAAAAATTGCCCAAAGACTGGTGGAGTCTGTTCTGCTTCAGCCATTTACCTGTGACTTATAAGCTGTGTTCCCATGTGTCACTCACGCTTTATGGAGATTTTACATCCCTCCTCCTGCTGAACAGCTATGCAGCGAAGTGCTGCTCAGAGGGGTGGTCCAGCAGCACAGTGAACCCATCCATCCAGACCAGGCTCCTTTCCCCTCACTTCTTCCCTTGGAAGTCAAGCCAAGCACCTCTGTATAACCCCCAAAGATCATGTGCCTCTCCTTTAGGGGCTGGCTGGAAGGTACAGTTGCTACCTTTCAGTAGGCAACTTGCAGGTTGTTCACAGGTCAAACCTCCCCTCTGAAACCAACCATATGCACTTTGAATCCCCTTTCAAAATGTGTGGGTAATAAAGCTCTGTAAGGGCCAGCCTTTAAACAGAAATTCACTGCCTTGGTGAGAGAACACAGCTAGAGGAATGTGACGTTTATTTAAGCATGATAAAATAAATCAATAATGATGTGAATGCCTTTCTTGCAGTAGTGGAACCTGTGACTGCAACAACTTCACAAACAACAACATTGGCAACGCCAGCACTGAAAACAACTGCAATCAGAGCTACAAATGAAACCGTCACAAGCAGTAAGTGAAAATCTCCGAGTTAATTGATGCTGTTCTAGTGGTCATTGAGGAAATTAGGAACAGCACTGCCTCTTGGTTTGGGAATTTGTTTGACAGAGAGTGTACTCTTTGGTGAAACCTTACAGGTGTGTGCAGGAGCTTCCTTCTGGTCAGGCTCAGAGAAGCTCCAAGCTACGCTTTCCAACTGCATTATCACAGGTTTGTCTTCAGTGGGATGGCCCACCTATGGGACAGGGAGTGGCTTTCTCTGCAGTGAAGGGAGCTCTGCCCATGCTGATCTTGAATTTCAATTAAATATCCTTTTGATAATTTAAAATTAGGCTGCAAGCAGGGCAGGAGGTGTGTTTTGTGTGTGTTTACAAAATTGAGGAAATAAATTGAATGTCTTTCTTGTGTTAGGCCCCACGACTTCTTCACCTAAAGCTACATCACAAACAACACAAGGTACAACAACACAACCACCAGCAGTGACTTCAGCAGCAAATACAAGTTTCAGCACGACAAAGAGTAAGTGATGATTTCATTGAGCCATTTCTGATTAATTCTATGTTACATTTCTGTAAAGCTCTGCAAAACAGTAAAAGAAGGTCAAAAAGAGTAGTTTGGTAGTTTGGATTTGGTGATGTGGAGAAGCAAAGCTATTCATCCTACCATATTGTATATCTTTAATGAAACTTGCCCTAGAATCCTCCATAAAGAATATTACACCTTTAATTTGTAATGGAGGTGATCTGAAGCCATTACACAGGGTGTTAATCTCCCTGTAACTGAGAGAGATGTATTTGGAAGAGTTTTAATTTTTACTTTCTTCTTTGTTTGTTTTTTTTTTCCAATAAGTATTTAGTCAAAAATAAATTATTCTATGTGATCAGAATGGTGTCGGAACAATAGCCTTTTGTTTCTTATTTTTGTATATGTTGCAACACTACACTTAATTATGTTCTGGATTATTGCGAGTCGTAGTACTGAAAGGGAAGTGGTACTAATTATTCTGGATCAGTCTAGGGAGATACTTTTATTTCCCGTAAATCTTCATAATAACATATGTGTTGGCCTGGAATATCGGATTGGATTTTAGAAAAAAAAATAAATAAATAAACTACGCAAAAACAAACAAACACAAAAAGCCCACAAAAACCCCAGACAGATACCCAACCAAACAAAAAACCAAACCCACATACCCAGCAAGTAGTCGGGTTAATTTTAAAATGTATAATAACATCCCATAGGAAGTCAGTGTACTTAAGATGAAATTCAGTCTCCCTTGTTTGTCTATGATACACACTGTAAATGTTTGCTCCAGCCTTTTGATGAACCAGAGCTTTGAAACGCTCCATTTTCTTATATTTAATTAAATAAAAAATTGAAAATAAATACTCCAGATATTTACCTCGACAGTCAGTGGTACGCCAATGCTCTCAGAATTGATGTTTACACCATACTGACCTGTGACAAATTATGAGAATGTGACTTCTCTTCCCTTGGCTTATTTGTCTGAAAAGGTACTCCTGCGAAGCAGTCTGCATGCTTTTTTTGTGCAAATTTTCCTTTAAAGCCACCCCTCATGGACCCAAGCCTGCTCAGCTTGCTGGAGAACTATTCCCCTTTCACTTGGTGGTTTCGTCTTCTGCTGATGCAGCTTTCCCACTGTGCATTGTGTAACGAGGGGTCTGATTGTCAGCCCAAAATCTCTGGGGTTTTGGCTTGGCTTTTAAATGTCACTGTCAGTGAGTTGTACAGAATACATACAGCCTGGCCAATGCATGAGCGGCTCAAAGTGATACCAAAGCCCCCAAAGAACCTCTTAAAACTTGCATTTGTGGCACTGCAGGCCTGTCAGAAGCCAGCAGCATGGCACGCTGCATTACGGATTGAATTCCTGCTCCTTTCAGTTTGGCGGAGGTTCCTGGCTCATGGCTAGCAGAGCAGCACAGCCACCTGGAACTAAACCTTGGTGACAGGTAGAGCTGTCGGCAGGGGAAGGAAAGCTAATGAGGAAAGGCATGCCTGCCAGTGCAGCTTAGCTCTAGCCACTGCTCTGTGCTGAAAAAATGGTGCTGGGAGTACAGCGGTGCTGGAGGTGTGATGGGCCTGGGCAAGAAGCTTTCAGCAACGTGCTTCCTTTCCATTCCTCTTGCATTCTCTTCCCACCAGCTAGAGTTCAGTCCTGAGCTGCTTGTGTTGTGATTTGGTTTTAAAACTCCTCATTTAAGCTAAGTTCCCCCCCGTGCCCTCCCCCGTCCGCCCCCTGACTTGTGATAAAAAAATGCTTGGTAAATTAACCTAAAAACAGGGCTTACCTGAGTATCAATCCCCTTTGTGGGAAGGAAAACTGGGACAGTGTGTCCAGGACATTGGAAATGCCCTGCATTAAAAAAAATGTGTATCATCTTTCAATGCAGAAGTAGTCCTTGGATATATGTGCATGTGAAAACCAATTTTGTTTTTAAGACAAAATTCTGGTCTACATTTCAAGAGGATCATAGCCTTGGCTTCAGCATGAAGGAGTGGGATGGGGCACAAGGTGTTGGTGTTGGGACAGGATGTGGCACCGAGGCGGTGTGTGTGTGTGACCAGCCTTGCAGGAAACCCTCAGACCCCTCGGCCGCCATCCGGCTGCGTTTCCATCCCAGCACGGGCACAGCAGGGTGTCCCTGGCTTCACTGCATCCCCCTCAGCCCCTGCCGGCATCCCCGGCAGCAGCGCCGGGCTGGGGGAGCTGCACTCCCCGAAGCCAGTGCAGGCACAGCAGCACTCCTGCTCTCAAAATGGACAGGAGAGGAAAGCTGGCTGCTCTCTCTTTTTCATTAGTACTCCTTTCTCCCCGTTTTTGCACTGGCTATATGAAACTCCAAAATTCACTTCTGCTACACCCGGTTTTTAATAAAAGCGGGCACCTCTGTCATTTTGTAATGGAAGTCATCCCTTTCTCTGGTTCAATCCCTGCTAAAAGCTTCAGCAAATGATTGCATTCACACAACTAAGATTTGACAGGGCTTCCTGTCTCTGCTGCAATTTCTGTGGCTGCTGTCACCTTTTGTTATAGATTCAGGAAAAGCCCCCAGTGCTCCATACACTGAAATCATGCAAACATCTTTGTCCTTTATTTTTTTTTTTTTAAGACTTCAGTGTTCCTTTCCTCTGCAGGCCACAATCTCTCCTTCTTGCCTTCCTGCCCTGTTTATTTTATTAGAAGCCAACATTAGACTGGTCTCCTTAGCTTCTTATTCATCGATATAAGGTGTCAGATCTGAGAGTTCACATTTAGTCAGTGACCTCGCTTGTGCAGTTCAGGCCCTTAAAACAAGAGTTTATATGGTGTCACGCCACGCAAAATTGCATCTGCAGTCGGGATTTCATATCCTGGGACACTTGACGTTATCAAAGAGAATAAGAAATGAAAAGCAACAAAAATTTCTGTTCTTCCTCCCTTGGATATGGAGCAAGCATCTTATGTAATATCAGTACTCAAGATGTTATGTGACAAATAAGAGTGGATTTTTGATTGTTGTGTTTCTGAGTTATCTCATGCCACCCTCCTGGATGATGATACATTATGGTGCAATGGTATATTAAATATTCAAAAGTGACAAAGAGAAATGGTGGAGGATTTAATTTATTTTTTTTTTATCAAACTACTGGTAATTAGAAAGGAAGTTTTACTTCAGGAACGCTGCCAGAAAAGCATTATACTAACAGGTATTGCTCAATTTTCCTCAGGTTGTTAGCACATGCTATAGGTAAACATTGAGTATAGTTGGCTGCTGAGACATTTTATGAAGAGAGAAGTTTTAAAATATGTATTTTAAAATACTTTGGGGTTTTGCTTACCAGAAAACATAAAGCTGCAGACAGCAGATGCAATCAACTATGGATGTAAACATGAAAACTGAGATCTGTTTGGTTACCTCCCTAGCCAATTTTCATCCCTCTGAATGGGCAAAAATGTCATTGGGATTGCTATAATGTGATTTTTTTAAAGCTTTCGTGCACTCATTAATGGAAATGGATTTTCAGGCTACTGATTATGGGGGCAAGGCCTGTATGTGTATTAATGCTAAAAATACGAGCTCAAGGAAAAAGAGCTTTTGTCTTCCATCTAACAAAGCTTTTGTGCTGGTATTTTTACGTGGTTTGGGTGGAGTTCGTTTTGCTCCTTAGAAGTGTTTCCTTGATTGATTTATTGGTCAAGAAAGGTTTCAACACACATACAGATGTCTATATTCTTTGCAGAACACAGAGTATATCCAGAGTATTTGTGGGTCACTTGAAGCATCTTACAATGTCAAGACTAATTAGGTAGCACCTTACTGTAAAGAAAATTTAAAGTACTGTCGGGAAATGCCAAAATGTATGTGGATTATACGTAGGTTAAGTAGAAAACCATGCTAAGATCAAGTTAGGATATGTGTCGAATTTCAGCTGGTTAAAGAAAATGAAGGGTTTTCAAAGCATAGACAGTAAGGAAATTCCTGAAGCTCAGACAGCAGCTTTGCAGAAAAGCTTCAGGTTCCCTGTTGTTGATTATCCCTTTGCCAAATACGTGTTAACACACTGTCATTTATCTTATCAAAATATCAGCAGGGAGAGCTGCATCACCACCGGAGAGTTCTGCTGCTGCAGCAATCATCCCCATTTGGACAGCTATTTGACACTCTATACTGCTTTATCATTTTTATTCATAATCAGCTGTTGACAACAAACCCATGAACCGATGATGCGAGCTCTTTTGCAGCAGCAGCAGCAGCAGCCGCCCTTCTGCGCTGTGCTGCTTTTCTGCAAGGCCAAGCCTCCCCCTGGCAGCGGGCAGCAGTCGGTGCTGCAGCTGGCTGAGGCGGAGCGTGATGAATTACTGCAGCGATGTGTCAGGGGGATGGCGGGGCTGAGTCACCGCGCCCGCGCAGAGTCCCCCGCCTGCTCCGGCGCGGAGCGCGGGCACCGCAGCGGCGGCTTGCGCTGTCTCCCGCCGCTGGGACCGAATTAAAGCTCGCATAGATATGGGTCAGGGGATTTACCAAAAAGGCAGATCTCTAGCAGGCGTTCTGCGCTGTCAGTGCTGCCGCTGGGTACGTGAGCAGGCTATGGGCTGGCTATGGATGCTTCTGTTCCCACAGGCTTTCGGTGCAGAAGCTGTCTCATCTGCTAAATGTGTTGGCGATAGAGCCTGTGCTGTGCATTAGGCGTGAGGCTCGCATGCTACTTAAAAGCTGCTTCAAAGCCGCAAGTCAGCAGAGAATTGGGTTGCTAGGATTTAATCTTGCAGTGGAATTAAGGGAACCTTACCCGCCAGGTTGCGTTTTTCTTCTTGCAAGGGGTGAAAACTGGCACACGGATTTTTGCCCTGTAGCACATCTACTTTACCCCTTGACACGGGCAGCACTGAGCCTGTTCTGCGATCTGACGAAATAGATGCAAAACAAGCTTCATGCCAAGCCCTAGGTAAAGGTTGTAAGTCATA
Source organism: Cnemophilus loriae (assembly GCA_013397755.1). Classification (NCBI taxonomy): domain Eukaryota; kingdom Metazoa; phylum Chordata; class Aves; order Passeriformes; family Corvidae; genus Cnemophilus; species Cnemophilus loriae. The sequence goes on along the minus strand of VZTF01008266.1, from coordinate 42,870 downwards.
CCTGGTGGTAGCTGGGTCACTGGAAGAATCTCACCCAGGCTGAATTAAAAAAAAAAAAAAAATGGAAATGCCATCATCCTTCTCCTCTCGATCTCCTGCCAAGGCATATCCAGCGCACAGCCCGCGTTCCTGAGAACAATCTGTTCTCACAGTTCCCGAACACAAGAGGAGCACCCGAGGCTGGGTTGCTGCCAGGACTGATAGGATGCGTGGAACAAGTGATCCCCATGGGAAAACAGCCCCCTGTGGGGTTACAGGGTAACTGGCTGCCTCCCTCCTCCTCTCTCCCACACACCTGATTGTTTTGCAGTGTTCACAAAGCATATTTTTGTTTGAGTGTCTCTGCACATGTAGGCTTACTGTTATTTTGACTTACTTTTCATTTTCTTATGCAATCCTTTACTAACTTATGACAAGGGAGCCACAAGATGATTGCTGTTACTGCTACAAGCCTGTGCATCTTATAGGGAGAGGGGGGTATCTCAGGTTTTTTTTTCCTTTTTAAAAAATTGATCTCAGATTAATTAAATTAATTAAAATTCAACATATAAAATTTGAGTCTGAAGCCACAACAATAAGAATCAAATGTGGAAAAAGTTTGCTTTTAAAGATTTATTCAAAGCTTCCATGAAGAGAATGTAGGAATTGTTAACATTCTCAGATCCTTGCGTAGTAAAAAATCAGGCAGAGGGATTTTTTACACTCATCTCACTGCAGGTTAGACTTGCATATTGAAGGAGTACAATGCTGAAGTTTCTGAAGGAAGCTGACATGAAATTCTGCTTCTCATCGCTAGAATCCTGGTGAAAGTTTTAGGCACTTAAGCTTGTTTTGCATAATTTTCATGCCTCAACCTTGGAAGACACCATCCCTGGCTGCCCAGCTTCTCTCAGTTTTCAAAGTTATGTGAATCCCCTGACTCCAGGGCAGCTTCAGCTCACCCTTTCTTAGTTTATTGATTTTTGAAGCTTGCCTTTCTAAGGTACTGCACTTAATCAACAAGAGGGGAAGGGAAGGGCCAAGTTAAAGGTGTAGGGTGGTAGAACAGGCAGCTTTGGGTTCTTTGAGAGACTGGTAATCAGTTTCTAGATAAAGTGTGTGGTGAAGCATTCCTCAAGATTTATATATTGCATGTGTGCGATGTTGCTCGCTGACTAAAACATGTCTTAAAATTGTTTTATTTCCAGTGTTTAAAATTCATATGAAGAGGCACTGAAAACAGTTTACAGCTCAGTCGCCTCTCTGATTTATATCAGCCAGGAAGTATAAGGTTACTCTTGGGCACCTCTATGTTTTATTCAGTAGGCACTGTCTTGCCTATTGTTATTCTGAGGTTTGAGTACAAATGTAGGAATTACGGGCAATGCTGGAATATCTTAAATTATTTCTGGTCATTCAGTGACCTTCAGTTCCATGGGCTTGGGTCATGCCCTGCACCATTGTCTTGGCCTCACCTTAGGCTGCACATCTCGTGACACAATAGCCTCGATCTCCTGTTGACTGAGTGAGAGCAGAAGTAAGACAATTTATTTTTCATACATTAATATTCAGGGATATGTTATTTCCTAGGCCTTAACAGCACAGAGTGAAATAATTAACTCTTTGCTTAATTGCAATCCCTTAAACTTTATACAGTATCACGTTATGTGACAGTTGTAACTGAAGCTTGGTTGATTGATTGATGGATTGATTTTAAAATGAAGGAAAATATAGAGGGCAGTAAGTTGAGCTTCCCTCTTCTGCTTGTGTTGCTCTTGGTGCAAGACTGTCTAACTATTCTAGGCTCCCAGTTCAGAGCTATGGGCTGTCTTCTGGCACAGATATGAGGCTGTTTCTCTTGCTACAATGTGCTTTGAAGGTGGCTCAGCTATGCCAGTAGTAACAATTCCATAGGGATGGTTTGTTCCTTGAGAGGCAGTTACCAGAAGATGCAGTGCTTTCTTACCTAAAGTCTCTTCTGTGATGGTCAGCGTGTTTGTCTGAGGGATGCTGAGGATCTAAGACAGTGTTTGTGCAGGTGCATCTTACCTGGACATCTGTCTCATTTCCAGCTACACAAGCGAGTGGAACGCAGTTGGCACAAAGCGAGAGTTTGGGTGCTTCATCTACTGTGGGACGGTCTTTTTCTTCTACAGTCTCTCCAGAAAGAAACACTTCTGCTTCTGGAACCTCAGGTAAGTCTTGAAAACATACAATTTCTTTCTCTATACAAGCAGTTGAAAGGATGCAAATAATTTTGAGTCTTTTCTTCCCTTGCTGTGCATCGTTCTGGAATGAGGACCACATCTCCTTATTCATGCAAGGTACACTGTGTCCATGTCATCTAGCCCTGAAGTTGTGTTGAGTGATGGGTTAACTTCCAAACATTCAGTTGAGATACGTGGTGTCATTACAGGAGGATATAAATTACAAGTGATAGTAATAATCTTCATATATGCTGTGTGAGGTCATTGTGTAGCATTGACTGTCAGAGAAGGTCATCAGGATAAATTCTCTGGCTCCGAGGCAGAGGAGACAAAGGAGAAAACAGCTATAATTTTTGCAGTTGTTAAAAAATCTGGAGAGAAATGTAATGCATATTACCAATTAAATTATGTTGTTCAAAGTACAACATGGTTGAATGCAAGGTCAAAAATACATCAATTCTTCCCAACTCCAGTCTAGTTTTATTGTTTTTCTGGGTGTGTTTTGGTGTATGTATTCACTAAGAAACACTGTGATGAATGCAGATGCCAGTTCATATGGATGATCATTTGTTATGCTTCTAGCGGGCTTAACTTTCCTAGGTTTTGAAGAACCATTTATTCAGATATCCTTAAGGTCTCGTGGGCCTTCACTTCATTTAGTACTTACTCTTAGCTACATGTGTGTAAATCCAACAAGGACACTGTCTTTGTTTGCATATACCTATTATTATTATTATTAATGTTTAACATCCCACAAGGGATACCAGACTCTTTTTACTACCCCTGGATTGTGTTTGTGGGGGATAAGCACGTGTGTGTACTGTGATTTTTCCTCATAAAGGATAGGATTAGATATAAAAGTGGAGCACTATCATATGCTCAGTATGCACTGAAATGCTTAGAAGCATGCAAAAAGATTATAAGCATTTTAAGGAAGTTAAAGTCAACTCAAGGCCACTGATTCAGACAGAATTCTTTGCAATTATTTCAATAAGCCCATTCCCCATGATGCATATACTGTGACCTGTGATTATGTGACTTTCCTTTTAGGTTTCATGTCTTTTGGCAAATACAGGCATAGTATGGAAACCTCACCGTTGCTATACTGCAACAAAACAGTAAATTACAACATTTTTAATTAAAAGGTCTCTCACACAGGTAAATTCTCTGGGTTAATATTAAATTGTAATGCATATCTAACTATGCATCATGTGTATTGAATTACCTATTATGCTGTGTGTACAATTACATTTTACATTTAAAATTTGTCAAGAAAGTTTTACAGCCTTCCAGGGTCTGTTTGCAAAAGTCATCATCTTACTCAGCTCACTCTGCTGTAAAACCAATAAATCTTCTGGAGCTCAGAGACTACCCAAGATGCCAGAACTATAATTGCCTGCCTGAGACAGAAAGAACCCATCTATCCAGGGGCAGTCAGTCTAGGTATCATTGGCATAGCCAGTCCTCTGAGTTCCCATAAAACTGCTGTTTCAAAATCACTTCTGCCCGCACCAGGATTTCCACACTATCACCTTTCTGCCTCCTCACAGCACCAGTTCCTTGCTTCTTTCTCGAAGCTTATATATTCAAGAAATCCCCTTTCTCACCCTGATGCATTAGGTAGCTTATCCCAAATGGTTACACCTTAGGCCACCCTTGCTCCCTTATTTCCTGTATGTGTTTAAGGCTTTAAGAAAAAAAAATGTGATCCCTTCTAAGCAGATTTCTTCTCCTGTGTGCAATTGCTCAGGCCCAGGGGAAGCCATATGCTGCACCCTAATAACTTTAAAGCGATGCAAGCGTGAAGCCGGTTGTTTCATCCTGTGCTGAGACTAGAGGAAATGCCACCTCTCTCCCTGCCAATAGATTATTTATTCCTAGGTCTCCGGAGTTTCATATTCAGGGCCTTATATAGAGGCTGGATGCCTTTTGTTCACCAGAGCAGAGGCTGGTATGTGCCAAGGCTGCAGCCCGTGGGGGATAGCATAGCTTGCAAGCTGAAGGTATCTGAGCCATGTCTTCTGCGGGGGAGCTCAGAGGAAGACAAATTAATGTGAAATGGATCCAAACCAGAACATTTCTATTTGGTATGCCCAACCAAAATAATCCAGCTGGCTAAATATGTTTAGTTTTGAGACCACTTCCCATTTTTAAAAAAATGCCATTTTGGTGAAAGTTTCCTTTCTTGATGCGGAAAAAGAAGAAAGCACATTTTGCAGAGAAATTTCCAATCAGCTGTATCAAAAGATCAGGGTGTGGGAGGAGTGCTACAGAGAGCTGGAGAGCGACTGAGATGAGTGGGGGAGCCTAGGAAAGAACATGTAGGAACACCAGAGAACAGTATTGCTGTATTAAAGGAGATTGAAAGCACCAGCCACAGAGGAGGTGCTGCGTAGTGCTCTCCCAGGCTAGAGGAGGCAAGGAGGACTGTTTTTAGCAAAGAGAGCAACCTGCATGCATGCCATTGACACATGCACTTCTTTAACTTTGGCTGTCATGTATAATATACCTCCCACTCCTCCACCTCCGCTGAGGATTGCTTGCTAATATTTAATTTTCTCCTTTTGTTTAATTAATGAAGAATTGGAGATTAGAGTCTAAATACATCTGAGAAACTGCAAGTATTGTGGCTTTTTATTCTGTGATCTAAACAACGAAAGAATCCGTAAAGCAGTATGAGCTTAAGTTCACCCAGCAGGGTGGTAAGATTAAATGATCTATTATAATAAACTGTCAGATGAATCAACCTGCTTCATCTATTGATATCTTTATTGCACTCCTCCAATTATAAATCCTACTCACTTGATTCACAGAAGGCATCTCCCTAAGAAAAATTTTTATGAGTAAGACTAGTAGGGTTTGACTCTTTCTGTACACAAACTGTAGGAACTCTGGATAGTGATATTAGGTAAAAATTACCCACTGTGTCTTCAGCTCCTTCACAAAGAGAGAGACACAAAAAATAGAAATTTCTGGGAGATGGAAAACACAGCAAAGCCTCAGTTAACACTATTACAGATCTATGGTGTGGTCAAGGCAAGAAAGGCTTTTTCAAGTTTTTAATTTTGCTTTGATTTATATTGTGGTATCCCCTCTGAGTAATCAGCCAAATGTATTCGTTTGTTTTGCCAGTGAACACAGTTGGATGTGGCTGCACTCCAAAAAACAGAAGTAGCAAACTGCAGGGTATCCAGGCTGCTTAGGTAGTGGTTGTTGGAGATCAACCAACATCTCCAAGTGAGGAGAGTTTAGTTATTGGTCTCTTTCTCCATCTGTCAAGCTTTTCACCAGTGCTGAACTGACTCAGGTAGGTAATTTCAAATCAAACCATGGTAATGTGCCAAATTTTTTATCCTTATCCTCCTTACTGCACAAGGAGGAACCCAGCACAGCCAGTGTTGCACACCTCACTTTTCATGATGAATCTGGAAATCTTCCCAGATTATTGATGCAGAGCATCTTGCTTGCAGCCCCAAAGGACGTAGCAAGCTCTGCACAGGCAGCTAGAGCAACTACAGTAAGTGTTACCAAGTGAAATGCTGCTTTTCCTTCTGTCCTGTTTCTGGAGAACAGCAGCCTGTGAGCCTGCACCAAAAAGGGCACTGGATGGTTATTTAGAAAATGCAAACTGAAAGCACCTGCTGAATCACTCCGATAAGCACAGCTTTGTTTGCGTGGCATGATTGAGCAATCTCTGAACAGGGGGTGAACCAATGCCTTGCTTGCATACTGGAGACAGGGAGAGAGAGGAAGGCATGAGATTTTTCCAATTTAATTTTTCATGCTCTAGCAAAACCTGGGTGAGGTACCTTTCAGAAAGATGCTGGGAGTTTTATTGTATGTAGGTGTGTGCAGTTGTTAAAAAATAACAGAGGCCCAGAAAGACAGGGCAGGCAGCTGCTGTCATGTTTCCTCCCTGGGATGATTTCTGCTGTCTGGATTTATTGAAGAGGCAAGGTCTGGCCAGGACAGCTGCATGGCTTTTGGTTGTGCCAGCGGGTACTGAAGCACATGTCCCCCAGCCCTTCCTGTTTGCAGAGCCTTACGTCACCTGCATTCAGGTTTGACAAGCTGTTAAGTCTTTGAGGTGAACTTCTGTATCAGTCTTGGGATTCATATGCTTTTCCTATTTATTTATTTATGTGTTTTAATTTGAGCCAAGATGCTTCTCCGTGTTTGTAAGAGTGAATGTAAGGGAAAATATATAATTATGTCAAAATGTTAGAGCTCTTTCAAAGGAAAGTTTCACAGAACTGAGAGACGAGCTTCAAAGTCGCTTCAGAGAGAAGTGACCCATTTGTAAGACTTGACAAAGTCTTCTGCCTTTCTCCAAGAATATGCACACACAGGGCCTTACAGTTTGCTAGTTTGACCACATGCCGTGTGATCACATGGTATTTTTATCATGGCATCCCACACCTTATAGGCTGAAGGAAAGGCAGTATTCTGGTAATAAGCAATCATATCATATTTGGATGTTTCCTTAATGCCAGGTAGGTGTCCTGCTGCATTCTGTACTGTGTGTTGTTCCTTTGACAAGCGATTTATTAACTTCCTGAAAGCTTTTGCTTGGTTTTGTTGGCAATGTTGCCCAAACATGCTATAAAAGTTGCTTAATGATTCATCACAGAGAGCCTCTTAGAGCACAGTGATATTGCTGTTTGCAGATGGATTGATGAGATGACAAAAAGCTTAGGAAAACAGTCTCCTCTGCATTCTAGGAAGCCAGGGTGAGGTAACTGTATACATTCAGGATACTTAGCATTACAAATATTTAGTATGTTTGAGAAGAGCTCTTACTGCTAACTTTTAAGTACTTAGCTTTTCAACCTAAACATACTTTTCATGAACATTTGTGATTCAAATGCAGTTAAAGTTTTGTCACATGTACCATTAGCAAAAGCAGTTATTTGCACCCCAGTGGCTGAAGTGATCCATGGTTTTAATTGGGTGTAGAGAGAAGGAAAAACAAGAGCAGCATTCTGGTTTTCAAAGAGTATATTTACAGAAATAGAACAATGTGTGTTACAGCTCTGCTGGTAGGAGCTGTCTTTGTGCAAATCATCAGTCCATAGCCCAGAAAGTGTAGTGAGGGTATAAGAGTGGATTTGTACTCCCTGGAACCTGGTTTATAGGAGCGCTGCAACCTGGGCAGTCAGGGGACAGGCTTAATGCCTGCCTGGAGTTACAGCTGCCTTCGTGACGTTACCTCTGTGATCCCCCACCCTGGCACAGCTGGGACACAGAGGACATAGCCACCCTAATTTCCAAATGTGCTACAGTCTAGACACACAGGAACAGCAGCATGCTAACAAAAAAAAATGTGTTGGGCACCAGAAACTTGTGAAGTAGCTGGGGGAAGCCGACAGCAGTAAGCCAGTAAGCATTGTGCCCAGTGCTCTGTAAGGCTGATTTCTTCATCATTACCAGTGCCTCTTACTCCTGCTGCTTGGCAGTCTGCTAGCCAAAAGCACCAAGATAATAAACAAAGATTTCTTTTTAAAGGGTTTTGTGACTCTTGAAGATGTGTCTCAATCAGTTTCTTTTATTAAAGCACTTTCTTGTCACTTAAATGTCAGCTATTCATTCCTAGGCACTTACTTGGTTTTGGAAGGAGGAGGTTTTTAGGAATGTATCAATTAATTCAGGATTTTCTTTTCTGGAGCAGAATAACAACCTAGCATAGGCTGGGCTTTGGATTCTTCTCCCATCTATAAGGGATGTCTGGAGACTTTTACAGCTCGAACTTTCTGGGCTTGGGAACAGTGTTAGCATTTCACTCCTGGGGCAACATTTGTTGTGGGGTTACTGAGCATGTTGCTAGAGTCTGCCAGTTCACATGACGTGAAGACTCTAGACATCTAAAACCAGATACTAACAAACCTATTCTCTCTGTTTTATTGCAGGCCTTCCCATGAGCTCTCCAACAAATTCAACAAGTAAGAGCAGTAGAAAAGCTTGCTCTATGCACACTGATGAAAAAGGCTGGTGTGGGGTGGGAGAGGGACAGCCAGAGGAAAGGAAATGTTCAGGGAGCAAGAAGGATCTAGGGGAATAATGAACCTGAAACACAGAGAAGTGGAAAAGTGATGTTCAGCTTGTAGCATTGAGTAATTTTGCTGTGATTTCAGCTGAATACCATGTTGGACTAGCAGATACTGGGAAAAAAACAGGGTGGGACCACAAAAAAAAAATCAGGCCTGGCATGTTACATAATGCAATGGGAAGCTGATATAAATAGAGTGTTTACCAAGAAGCTTGGTCTTGTCAGTGGCTTTTGTTCCTTGCCCTGTAGTTAGAAGCAGCAAGTCCCAGAGTAAGGCAAGTTTCCTGTGCTAATGAACCTGTATTGTCCTGTTTTCCTTTCTCTGGGCTTATCAGGAAACAGTCTCTTCTGTACTGGTCTCTGCAGTTCTTGCTGCTGCTGCCTGCAAAATCTTGGTCCTCCTGTTACCATGATGGATGTATTTCTCCAGTTCATTTTTATTCTGATCCCAGATTATTCCATAACTGGAAAATACCTTCCAGATCCAGAGAAATTAGACAGGAGGGGCTGACTTGTGAGAAACTTTTATTAAAGAAGTGAGGAAATGAGCTTAAGGTTTTAGTTCCTTACTCGATTTTATTCACTAATGTTTCTTTTCAGCTGTCATATTTCTTTTTGATGGTCACAAGTAGTTAAAATGCTAACCTATGGATTTTTCTTTCCTTTATTACTCACATCTTGGTCAATTAACAGATATACAGGAAAAAAAAAAGACCCAGTGGATTTCAGTCCTCAGTTTTTCTCCTGAGGAGAGGCACACATCTCCTGCACAAGTGCAGGGAGACGCATTCCTGTTTTTCAGTGCAGTTTGTTTCTGTTGACATTTCCAGTCAGTATCCAGGGTAACTCATTGCCGTGATAATTGCCTGCCTGCCCTGTATATCATGTAGTATACAAGATAAGGTAACAAAAAGGCAGTAGTATTTCCTTGGGAAATCTGAAGCAATCACATGGAATTAAGAATTCATAAGAATTATTTTAGTCACTTGATGATGGCTCAGTTTCCAACCTTACATTATCACCCCTCAGCAGACCGGCACCAAGGGAAGGAGAACTTCTGCTTTAAAGAAACAGTGATTTTTCAGAGATAAAGTCTTGGGCAATGATTGTTTCCTGCACTATAGCATCAGAATGTCTCAGCTATGGCTGTATTGTTTAGGCTCCACACAAGCACTTAGTAAGTGATCATTTTTCCCCAGGAGGTTTCTGTCTGTGTCCAGACAAATGGAGGTAGAAGAGTGGGGAGCAGGGGAAGAAAACAACCACCAGAATATTTTTTAATAGTGGGCATGAGTTTAAAATCAGTTTTACAAGGAACAGGAATTCCTACATGGTTGAGACAAAGAAACCTTATTTGTTACTGTAACTCCATGGATTAGAGTTGCAAGTACTGCCTACACAAAACTTTCTGTAAAAACAGGGACATGTCTTTCAGAGATTTAGGAGAACAAAATTGTATTATAGACCTCAAAATGGCCATAGGAAATTGGTTTTAATGACTTAATTAATTTCATATCTTCCACTCTACAATTTGAGCCCTCTTCTATTCTTGCGAAGAGGAACCATGCAATCTTAGGTGTGGAATGTGAGTAGGTACCTGAGCAGCAAAACCTCAGTGGTTGCTACCATGTTCTTACTTCTTACATATGGAGCTATAACCTCTGCTAGGACCCCTTTTTAAGAGATCACCTTCCCCAGATGCGCTTGTTTGAGAGCCACTTCTGATGCTTAGCCAGGCAATGGAAATGCTTGACCTTGTATCACATCTGTCCAGCCAGTCAGCTCCTTCAGTGGCAGTGAGCACCTGTCTACTCAAGCCTCCATCCAATATGGAATGCAATCCCATGTGCTATATAATGTACCTAGGGAAACACCAATATATGCATTTTCTCTCTTTCTGTTTTCTCTCTGGAAGTTCAGTGATTGTTTTTTCATAGGCTGTATGCAGCAAGGTAGTAAATATTTTGCGCTGTTGATACTGACTCAAATTCAGATTAGCACCTGAAGGCAGAAATGCATTCCTTTAAACTCAGCCCTAAAAAATGTCCCAGAGGCTCACAATGTTGCTCTCTCCAAATGTGGCAGAGAGTGTGCACATTCCTCTGTAACAGCACTCAAGAAACTTTCTATCTACTAGTATTGCACCTCTTCGGACTTCTTCATCTACTATTAGCACTTTTTTTTTTTTAATTAGCAGTGAAATATTTTGGTCTTTCTTCTCTTGGAGACAGGTCTAATTTTTAATCTCTTTCTTGTTTATTTACTTGTTAAAAATTCTCTTGTAATGTTGAACAGTACCACAACCTCCTAAAAGTGAAAAAGTTTGTAGCTCATAACCTGTAAGTGGACAAGCAGATGATCCTGGGGAAATCTGTACCCATACAAAGTGTGTGTTTCTTTTAGGCCACTCTAGATAAACTTTTCCACCCCTCTTGCCAAGTTATCCAAGTATTATTGAGAAGAAATATAGATGTGAAGCACCAAGTGAAGCTCCAGAACTGGGAACACAAAAGTTGTTTTGGGAGGGTAATTTTTCAGAGGGAGTTGTTTAGGGAATTCTGGCAATACGTGTTTACCTGAAAGGCAATATTTCTTTTGCAGAGCCAGCTTCTGAAAGTCCTAGAAGCAGTTCTGGAAACCAGACTCAGACAGGGAGTGATATCCCCTATTCTAGTGAGTATTCTTACTTAACTGTCCAGCTTTTTAATTTTCAGTTGATCAGTTTTGCTTTTGATGAGTGATTGGAGTAGCAGACAAATGAAATTGGCAGTTTTATTTCTAGCCTTAGCAGACTTAGGGCCCTATTACAAACCAAATTTAAATGGCGGTTATAAAACTCCTCTCAAAGAGAAACGGAGCTCAATAAGTTGACACTGCTCTCACTGTAGAGCAGCACAATTATTCCCAAGGACTGATTCAAAGTGGTAAAATTGAAAAAAAAAAAAAACCAAAAAAAAGAGAGTCATCCCCTGCGAGAGAAGACACAAGGGAACATACGAAAAAGTTGCTCATATACATGTTGTACATATTATATGAATGTATTGTTTTGAATGTATGATATGAATATATTATTTATATTGTCATGGGAGAGAAGGTCTAGGAGGCAGTCTTCTGCAGGCTCTTTAAGCACTTGATATTTGCGTGATGTGTGCTACTTAATCTTTCATTTTAATATTATGCGTCTCCGGGGCAAGAGTGTTGCTGCAGATTTGCTGTTTCCTACCCGGAGTACTGACTAAGCAAAATACGTTTGATGTTTTCCCACTGTGAACTGTGTCCCTCTAGTTCCATAGATGCACAGACGCATCTGTATGAATATTAGGTATTAATTGCATCAAGAGCCATTGAATGCAGCCTCCCCCAACACAAGGTTTAGACCAGCAGGCAGGACAGTGCCTGCTAAGTTTGAATGTGGCCGGTCGCTGCCAGAGAAAAGATAAAAAGGGAGAAGCTGGGCTTATATATTTCCCAGGGAAAGCTTCTCCTCATTACATAATTCTTTCCTTTTTTTGCTTCTTGGCTGGGAAACACCTGTCAGGAAATGGCAGATGGTGGGAACTAATAAAAGGAAAGAAATGTCCTCATTTTAAAAGGAGATCTTGCATTTTCTATCCCTGGTTGTAAGTGCTGTAGGGAATGTTACTGAATTATGTAATTCCTAGGTGTCTTTCTGGGTGCACAATGTTAAAAGCAAAATAATTGCTTCAGTTGCTGAATTTCAGACAGGTCTTTTTTTTTTTTTTTTTTCCCAAAAAAGAGGAAAAAATAAATTGCATGTTTAAAAAATTTATTTCCAGAACACGACTTTCTCACAAAACCTTTGGAGGCCATCAGCACTGGCGTTGAATGATGAGTATTTTCATCAAAATTATGGTGGGCCCAGTGGAGCAGGTGCTGAAACCTTGTTCTTTTACTGAAAAATGGGTGAAACCAGTTCCACAGGGCAGCATGAGTGTCAGGGAAAGGGTAAGGGTGGGAGAAAGAAGGTGCCTAAGTCTTCCCTCCACAAAGTGTCCAAGCCTGAGGCTCAGTGGTTGCAGGGAGACTAACAGGAGCAGCAGGTTACCCCGCTCCAGAGAAATGGGGAATGTTTGGTGAAGTGGAGCTGGAGGTGCCTCTCACCTTGGTGTATGCGAGTACCTGTACACAGAGGCAATGTAAGTCAGAGGCAGCAGCCAAACTTATGTTGTCCCTCTTTTGCAGATGTTATCTTGCCAATTGTCATCACCCTGATAGTCATTACCCTCTCTGTCTTCTCACTGGTGGCTTTGTACAAAATGTGCCAGAAGAAAACTCCAGGTATTTGGTTTGCTTTCTCTGCACAGGGCGGGGTAGGGGGAGGAATCAATGTGCTTTTTATTATTAAAAGATCTCTTTTAGATTACCTTAACCATCACTGTTGTGGTAGTCTGATGGGAAAGCTTTCTGTATTTTGAAGTGTTTTGCCTAAGGTGGGAAACTAACACTTCATTTTCAAAATCAGTAGGAAGACCAGAGTGAGCAAAAATTATTTTTGGAGAATATATAATGCTGTAAAGCTTTTTGTTCATGCTTTTGCAGCTACAGAGAGCTAACAAACACCTGTGCTAACACAATCAATTAGATAGAAATAGACAGTGAAAACTAAATTCGAAGATGTTCAACAAAATCCCTTTATTTATTTTATCTTTCTTCTAGATACAGGCAAAGAAATATCAATGTTTTCCTTTGGGATATGCCTGATACATACATACACACACATGCACATGATGCATGAGTAAAATTTTCCAGTTACAGTATAATGTGCATGGAACAAAATCTCTGAGCAAACAGTATTTTCAGAGATAGTAATTTTGACAGAGCAGCTAAAGTCAGTATCTGTTTCTCTGCTGTCCATTAAATACTTACGATAATGGGTTATAGTTCCATCAAAGTCCATTTGCCAAATGTTTCAGGGCTGCCCAAGTAGGCCACAGGTAAGTGTAAATCTCCATTAAGTGAAAACCCAGATCTGAATCCAGACTGTGGTTTTTCTGTCACTGTGAGCTGGCGTGAGTTAGGAGACCTATGCAGAGCTGTGAAATCACCAGGCCTTGGAAATACAAAATCACAACAGGGTGTTGAAGCTGTAAACCAAGACAAACAGTGTGTCACAACCAATTTAGCCAATGACATGGAAAAACAGACCCAGATAAACAGAGGAAGGTGTGATCCTTACTTAAGAAATTACTGAATATTCAGAGTCAAGAAATAAAGATGTGAGATGAAGAACATTTCCTTACCAGCCTCCCCTATGCACAAATGCCATTAGGCACTGTATTAGCAAATTCATTTGGAAGGTAGAGTAGATATCTGCAGTGCTTCCTGTAGGATTTGCCCAGACCTATCCACTGCGCTTCCCCCATGGATGGAAAGCCCTATGCTGGTGCCATGGGGTTGGCTCCATGTCTCTGATGTAATCCCCTGGCCCCCTCCATCTGCCCACACTTGCACGTAAGCATAAAATACATTCAGCACATGATTCATTTGGGAGACAAACCTGTTCCTTATTGATGGAGATGACAAACTCTGTTCTCAGATGTCATGCTGGGCTGTACCCCGCAGGGGATACAGCCTCAGGAGCACCCTTGTTCCCTCAGTCCCCTTACCCTGTATCTTTTAGCTCAGTTGCTGTGTACTCGAGAACCATGGAACGCTCACGTCCTCTGTGCCAGCTACCCAGGGATTTGGGAACTGCAGGGAAAAATGTGCTTCTGTTGTGCTCTTGGACAAGTCACACATTCTCCCTGGTTTCCAGAAGTGTCAGTACAAGCAGCATCAGTTCACTTCCATAGATGACCAGAAAAATAACAATTACTATTCAAGCTGGTTGATTGTGTTAATGAACTTGCTGCAATACTGCAAAATTACAACTGAGCCTTCTGCCAGCAACTGCAATAGCCAAGTCTAAATGTTTGGGGTTTGAGTTCCAGCAGTCAAAATGATATTGACTTTTTTCCTTCTTGCAGAGAGACAAGAGAATGGCGCTGAACAGTAGGTTGAATTTTCTTCATTGCTTTGAGATTTGTCACAGGGCACTTGTAAATGTAACAGATTCTGCATAGGATTTTCTTTGATCTTTCTCTGTTTAAGCGTAATAATCAGTTGCCACTCCAAAAAGAAATATCCTGCTGGAAGTGCTGCACTTGCAGTTACTGTAGACCTGTATGCATTGATAAGCAGCTGTTTCAGCATGGATAGAAATGTGATGACTCTCAACTGTTTTGCAAGTGATCCTTTTGAAATGGATAAACAGCTTATGCTGTGCCACAGGACTCATTGGCCCAGTCTTTTTGGTTTGGTTTTTTTTTCACTTTTTGCCCCATTGATCCCTCTCCCCCTACATCTTTTCCCACCCCCCTTCTTTTGTTCATGTTTTCTCTCTTTTTAAGGTGTTTCCTTTTTATTCTGGAATATATATATATATATATATATATACATATACACATATATTTCTCTTGTTCCCCATTATATCATGTTCCTCTGTCCCATCTTGTTTCCACTAGACAATTTGCAAAGGCTCAGTTGAAAAAGTAATGGCATAAGGAGTGTGAGGAGAAGAAAACTGAGAAAGATCCATTAGAAGATATGTACTTAAGGTCATTGAGCCTGGCAGTGGCTGCTTGTATGACCAAAAGCAACATTTAGGCTGCTGATTTACTTGGTAGCCCTGACTCCCTGGACATCTGAAGTGGTCCTTCTTTGCAATTCAACATGGCTAAAAGGCTGGACAGAAAAAATATGACTCTTTTTCCCCCAGATGTACGTGTTCTGTGCAGTCCTAGATTAAACCTGCAGTCATGAAACTTGATTTATTACGTATTTTAAGAGAAGGTATTTTCAGAGATGTTGTTATATAGTGCTTTCCACCACCAAGACTTCCACTACATGACCCCATGCAAAGCCCATTTTAAGCCTGCCAGTGTAGACTGGAGTAGGTGCTGCCTCCTTGGGACCATAATCTTAGAGTTTTGTTTGGCTGACCAACATGTGTGCTGACTGTCTGCTTAAATGTTTTCTGACTTCAATAGGGCTCAGTCAGATAAAGAAGGAATCAAACTTCTTTCTATGAAGACAACTTCTCCTGAGACTGGTGAGTGTTTTCAATGTGTGTATGTCTGTTTCCCTGTCTGAGCTCAGAGAAGAGCAGTTTTTGGGATGTCATTTCCAATATGTGAAAATTTCCATTTCCAAACCTGTCTTCAATTCCTGTCAGGTCAAAGTTACTGCAAACAATTCCTCTACAGAGCAAATCCCCAGACTGGGATCCTGTAGAGCTGCAGTTCAGTACTGTGTGTGCTGTCAGTATTTGGGAGTGAGAAGTATGACTGGTTAAGGAAAATATGTTTTTTAAAATCACTGCTGGGAAGCGATCTAGCTAGAGATGTTCAGGAGTAACAGCGATTGTGATATTTATCAGGTCGATCTGGCTGTACAAGGAAGTTTAAAGACTGGTAATATCAGAATCACAGAATGTTCTGAGTTGGAAGGGACCCTCAGGTGAACTGAAGTGAATGGCCCACGTGAAAATCAAACCCACAACCTTGGTGTTATTATTACCATGCTCCAAACAACTGAGCTTATATCCCAGGGATCAGAAGGTTTGGGAGTCAGTGCTGTATGTAATCAGGGCTCTGCTGGAGTTGGTGTCAGCAGTCTTCAGTTAGCCCTGTACTCAGTCACCCTTTGCATTCAAAATCCTACCCTCATTGCAAATCCCTCTGTCCTGTGCTTCAGGTTCTTACAAGATCTGTGGTATTAAAGCCTAAAGGAACAAAGTTTATTGATAACATGCACAAAAGAAAGCAAAATCTCGAAGCAAAGAGATGGATGCAGTTATAGGTTCTGCGAAAAAATGGAGCAGCACAAAATGAGACTGAGGCAGAACAAAATTCTGACTAATCTAATTCCAGATACTCAACAAATAAAATCAAAACCCCTAAATCTTTCATGGTAGAGCTAGACATGGTGAAACTTCACACCTTCACCCAATGCTTTCTAAGTCATGTAGGTCCCACCTCATCTGCAGAAGTCCTTCCAGATAAACAGTCTCTTCCTTTCTACTTTTTAGGTATAAACTCTTTTTTTGTTTTTAAGCTTTTTGGCCATCTGTTTCTTCTACTGACATTTCTGGGGCTGACCAATAGCTGCTCTCTCCTTTTGTCCGACTCCTTGGGAAGTCCCCTGAAATACAGCACTTGATCTGAGCTATCCTTCTGCTTGCTGGAGAGGCACAGTTCGGACTCTCCAGCCTTCTCTGCAACTCCCAGAAGTTTGTGCAATCCAAAAGACCTGCAGGGCATATCTGGCAGCCCTTGCAGCAAACCAGAGCCGTGCAAGGTCCCCGTGGCTGGGGGCTAGAGGGGGACAGGAAGGGCCTGCTCCATCAAAGGATACATCCTTCTGCCCCACTGCTGCTGGGCAAAGGCAAACTGCACTTTGGCACTTTAGAGACTGCACTTCAGAGCTTCATGATTTGGGAACCTGTGAATTATGGTTTATTTAGTATATGTCTTTGGGAATGGACTTTTAGCTTTATTTTGAGTGTGGAGTTGTGTGTGGGTTTTCTTAAAGTTATAATCTTCTTTTTTTTTTTTTTTTTTTTTTTTTTAAACTGAATGGAGTTAGAAACTAATTAATGGACATTTTTTGATTGATTCTGCCCCCATCATGCCATTTCAAAGATAAAGTGATTTCATTGACAGTAGCAGAATTGTTTGTGGTTTACAGCAGGGCAAATGAGAAAAGACACAGGCTCACTTCTTTTTTTTTT